>CAJUYI010001344.1:0-16449 GCA_910591695.1 Galerucella pusilla
ACTCACCAAGCTATTCATGTATCGGGTATGATTGAGAAGTTCGTTAATTTCTGTTTTAATATTCATCAACAAAAAAAAACAACAACATAAATTACCTAATATTAATAGCTTACCAAAAATTGTCGAAATCATGAAATAAAAATTCGGGTCACATTAATTTATCAAACGAATAGGTCATCCTTTAATACTAATGAGTATAAACATCGAAAAAACATGTGTTTAATAACTTCCGGTAACATTTCTAATGACAGTGTTGTATTAAGCTTAAGAGCGCTTTCAGACGAAACACATTTTGGCGGCCACTAGTGTCTGAAAAGAATCCATTAATATAAATAGACGCATTCACACGAGACACAGATAAGAAATAATGTATTTCTAGCCGCAGGAATATTTTCAGACACTACAGACACTAGTAGCCGGCCACAAAGTGTCTCTTCTGAAAGAGCTCTTAATGTTTTTTTAGCCACGCGATTCTTTTCAGACACTAGTAGCCGGCCACAAAGTGTCTCGTCTGAAAGAGCTCTAAATATAAATAGATGCATTCACACGAGACACGGATAAGAAATAATGTATTTCTAGCCGCACGATTATTTTCAGACACTACAGACACTAGTACCCGGCCACAAAGTGTCTCGTCTGAAAGCGCTCTAATGTTTTTTTAGCCACGCTATTCTTTTCAGACACTAGTAGCCGGCCACAAAGTTTTTAGTCTGAAAGCGCTCTAAGCATACATAGACGCATTCACACGAGACACAGATAAGAAATAATGTATTTCTAGCCGCACGACTATTTTCAGACACTACAGACACTAGTAGCCGGCCACAAAGTGTCTCGTCTGAAAGCGCTTCAAATGGATATTCAATATGAACAAAATTCAATTTAAAATTCAACCAAATCAATAACATGCTCCAAAATAAATGCAAATTTTACCGATTACGGATCTGTTACTGTACTATGAGGGATTTATAATCTTTTATCACTAAAAGGAATAGTCAACAGAATATTGTGAAACATTCTTTCTCCACGACTAAATATTAATTATTTTTACATATTTAGCTGCATAATGATATAAATTCTTCACACCAGTGAATAATAAAAAGAATTCACTCTCGTTAGCCAATCACATTCTATTATTATCAGAATTCACGCTAAAATGAATTAAAGGAATAAATCAAATCGTCTCTTTAAAACGTCAAATACGTAAAAACGCACATCTCTTCTGACAGCATCAAAATAAATATAAAATCATAATTTTACGTATTACAAGAGAAAAAAATGGACAACAGTAGCTATAGCGAATATGTACGCCTCATCCTCGCATTGACAACACTGATACAGAATGAATAAAATGACGTATGTTGATGAAATCACTCGGTAATATTATTTCGAGTATATTTAACAATTACTAATGGACTATCGTTAACATTGGCTCTTGATTGGCTGCTTGCGATGACCTTATTTTAGTTCGCATATTTTCCGGGGCTCATGTTTGGTTCTGACAACTGTAGTTATTGTTTTTCAATGCTTAAAAATGATGAATATTAGGTATTACTGATCCAGTCCAACTCTGTAAATTAATGATATACCTATAAATTTAAATTTATGGAGTCTAATTTCCTTTTAAGTATATTCCTTTCAAGTTCAATAAATAAATATTTAATATGTTAAGTCCATAGTTTTTTTTATTATAGTAATAATACTTCCTTAAGCTGTCAACAAACTGATAAAAATTATTGTAAGTTAATTGAAAATCAATGTTTCATGCTAAAAATGCATTAGGTTTATTGTTTAGAACATTTCTGAATAAAAAGTGGTCAAATGTTGATTGAAATTAGAAAGACACATGATAGCTCCTGGGGCAAAAGCTTTATACTTCATAACTCTCAAATAGAACGCGTTTGGTACAAGATGAATGTGACTTCTTCCAAACAAAGTAATAACGAAAATTAAATTTAATATTGATGCAAAAAAAGGCCTGGATTCGATGTATTAACGGGAGATATATTAAAACATCTTTCAAGAAAATCACACCCAGCAACAGCACGTAATTCTTGCACTACAGAGTACGTAATTTAATAAAAATGTATCCTACTCATTATCTTTGTTGACGTGTGACGAAAAGAGTGAATTTTTTTCCGTGCAACATAATTTTACAGCATATAATTCAATGATACATACATAAATGCAATAAAATAAAAGAATGAAAATAAAATTATAGATTCTGGATCTTGCTGCTCTCTTTCGATCTTCTAAGAGTAGATATTTCATAAAATGATCGTAAAACGAAACAAGCAGCGAAAAGGCTTTTGTCTATAAATTATTTATTATACTCTTATATTGGGTATCTGTGTTCAACGTGATATGGATTTTAATGAAATGAATCAATATTGGAGGTATAATATAATAACTTACCGAACAGTTGAGTTTATAGTTTTGTTGGCATTTTATATTGATTTTGGAATACGGTTTTAAACTAATATTTGTATTTGTATGATATATTATATGAATAATATAAACTAGCTATATTGGGAAAATTTTTATTAATACACATATTTTTATAAGGGCTGGTGGAAAACTTTTGCATTTAATCAAGTAAGTGAAACCAAATATAATTAAATAAACATTCCTCAATACTATATGTATTAATATTTATTTTGATAAAATAATTTCAACATCAGCCATAATTTCAGCCCTAGAGTTGGGAATAGCTGTACAATTGGCAAGTATTTGGATGGATAATCCAGATGAATTCGGCCATTTGGAAATAACATTTCAACAAGATGGTGCTCCTGCACATTATTATGGTGCAGTAAGACGTTACCTGGATGGAGAATATCGAGGTAGATGGATCGGCCGGCGAGGTCCTATAGAATGGCCACGTCGGTCACCAGATCTGCCACCATTAGATTTTTTTCTATGTGGGTACTTGAAATCCAAGGTTTATACTACGGCACCAGATAGCATTGGCGTTTTGAAAGAAAGAATTATTGAAGAATGCAATGCAATTTCACCTGACACATTCGAACGAGTACGACAAGAGATAGGATGTATTACTGTCAGGAAGTAGACGGAGCACATTCAACACTTGCTATAAGAATCCATTGTTAATATTTGATTAATTAAATTTAAAAAAATAATTTCAATAATTTTGGTATTCATTTAATTTATCCGTCGAAATTAGTTTAAACCCGAACAAAATTAATATGACTATTAAGCCAATGTCAATGGCTTTCAAACGAGATATCACTTGCCATAAGGTCCTATTTAAAATTATTGGCCAGAGTGGCACTGTGACGTCATATATATTACTATTACGTCACCTGTTACCATTCGTAGAGAAGTTTACAACACTTTATTTTCACCCTCCAAATTTTATTAATGTAAGTGTAGCCATTCAAAAGATACGAGGGGGGGAGGGGACTTTTGAATAGCACTGTATAATCTCCTCTTCGTGTTTGCTCCACAAGAGTTTACTGTATAGAGTCAAACTTAGATACTTGACTTCTTGTCTTCATGCAACCAAGCTCCCATCGAGTTAAATATTTTCGGGGTTTTTTCTCTTTTTAGTGAGGGCTACTGAGATTGTTTTTATGGGGTTGCTGTTAAGATCCACTTGCCTACACCAGCTATTTGTTTAGCTCAGGCCCTTTTGTATGATGGCACAAAGATTGTTTTCGAATTTCTCCTTGGCTGTTATGACAATATCATCGGCATATATCTGGAGAAGAAAATACTGTCAAATTTACGATAATAAATATTAAATTCGCTGCTACAAGAACTGAAAAACTACTCTCCATTACGTAGTTCGCAAGAATGTTTTTGTTTGTCTAATACGTAAGCGTTTAGCACCTCAGTAGCAAACATCTTTCTATAAAAGTTTTATAGTTTTTTTTAGAATTGTATAGTTAGTGAGAATCAGTTGTTACTTGCATGATAATTTGTAAATATATGAGTCAATTTACCTAATGGACACATCTGAAAAGATAATTAAACACCAACAAAAAAAAGTGAGAAATGGTTAACGAATGAATCCATTAAGAGGTGTTTCAAAACAGGATTTTTTAACCACAACGTTACCTTCAAAATAAAATAGGTGTTCAAGACGTCCCTACAAGTAGCCTGAAATTTCATTTTATAAAGAGTTAGAACGTTCTAATATCCACCAATCGATTTACAGACACACACATATAGGAAAATTTTATATATTCAAGTGAGTTTTGAATCTATATTTCAATGCGCTAAAAGAGTTAACGAATAAAATGTCAAAACGCGAAATATTTCCATGTTCAAAACAAAAATAAAAATTTTGCGACATGTAAAATGCTGAGTATTTGTTAAATCAGATATTTTTGGACGGGAAATTGACTGGTCGATATAGCTTTTGATAAAATAATCCATTCACCATCAAATAGTGTTATGAAATTCGCAAAATCACATTTTTAAATGAAAAGTTCTGTAAATACCAAACAACTATGAATATTGAACTGGGAGAGTAAAATCGCCACGCCGTCTTTTATATTCGGACAGTTTACAAAACCATATTTAGTGATAATGAGAATATTATATTTTACCTGAAATATAGAATCACACGTGAATCTCTCTGTTCTCGATCATAGCCAAATTGTAGAGAATCAATCGAGGCCAAATACACAGGTGTAAAGTGAATAAATGAGTTTTCTATCGGAGGGCTTTTTTATAGAAATAAAAAAAACTTTCAAATTAAAGACCATACTCAATAGTTTAAAAGATGAATAATAATAACAATAATATAAATAATTCAGCTAACATAATTTTTAAAAACTTGACAATACCGTATGTTAAGGGTTTATCAGAAAGAATTAGGAAAATTGGTAATCAATTCAATATTCGAACTAGCTTTAAATCTAACAATACGTTGAGATCTATACTAACAAAAACGAAACCAAAAAATGAAGAACAATCTTCAAAAAATTGCATAAATCAGATATCTTGTGAATGCGACAAATTCTATTTAGGTGAAACATCTATAGACCATTGAAAGTCCGAATAATAGTATATTATTAAACGAGCAATTTATGATAGCCATAATTCACGATGGGTGACGTTTGCAAGTCACCCAAGTGAATTATGGCCATAAATTGCGAGTAGAATACTATACTTTGTCCACGACACTTAATTTATTTATTAATAAATAAAAGTCAGTAGCGATTTGGCATATTACTAACCTCAAAATGTTGTGGCATCTACTTCAAATAATTTGACATATATAGAGATGGGCGATACTGTAGAAAGTATCAATACAACGTACCGTTATAAATATATTGTTTAAAATACTCAATATTAGAAAATATCGTTATGAAAAGTATCAATACTAAAAATTACAATGTTTTATAGATACGATATATGTCAGAAACAAATTTCCTGAACAAAATACACAGATTTAATAGTTTATTTCATATTGTACCCCCATCTCTAGTCGTGAATTATGAACCATAATACACTACAGTGTATTATGAACCATAATTCACGACAGTTGATATATGGGTACCTTATACCTTTAGTTAGGAGGTAAAATATTGACTTATTATTAGGTGGTCGTGGACAAATGAACATAAAAAGCATATCAAAGATAGGAAGTTCTTTAAGTCAGGTATTTGCAAACATGCTTTGGAAGAGGGGCATAAAATTCATTGTCAAATTTTTTTCGTTGTGTCAGATAGGGACCAAAAATTATTATAGTTAATCTTGACAACGGTAGCTGGAGCGCTACCAAAACGTCGAAATAAAAAAAAACATTATTGTGGTTTGATTTCCAAAAAAAATAAGAGAAAAAAGAATAAGTAATATCACAAGGAACTTACAGAAGATATGAATAATATTGACCACCAACTCCTCCTTATCACTGATACTGCTGTAGCTAAATTTTTGAAAGGAAATAATTCTAAGATTCACTCAAAATATATAGGTAGGATTTTTTAAAAATATGGTGGTTAGCAAATGCATATTTCTCTTCCCTTCTCTAGTCCTTCCTTATGGACGTAATAAAAAACCCGTTGGTTAATCCACCTCAAACACAAAAAAAATAACGTGCGATTTCACGCATAAATATAATGAATACGGAAGTTCTTAAATTGGGGCAAAACGTTTTTATCTCACGATTGCGTGGATATCACTTGAGGATTTTGGATAGTTAACTGTAAAATAGTTATGTTAGGTACAAAAAAAGGTTCAATGATTGCCTGGTGAGTTAAATTGGCACTGTTATTGTAGAGCCCCAACTTTACACCCTCTTCGAAGTACTGCTCTTATTTTATTTCTATTATCCTATTAATGAAATGCAAATTAATCACATTCTTAGCATTCTTCATATTTCTACATAATATATTTCATAAAAGGTTTTATTTCGTAATTAGCTGAGTTTTCTAATTTCATATCTAGTTCATAGAAATACTAACATTTGCGCTTTTGTCTCATTGGTCACTATTAGAAAGGTTGTCATAATTTTATTGGTTTAACTTAAAATTCTGGAAGCTTCGATCACATGATTTACATGTTCTATAAAACAGATAGCTTGGCAGGATTCTTGGTCATGTTTTCGCACATTCTTTGTCGGGTTTAAACCAATACCAATAAAGGGTTTTCTTCTGACAATCTTGTTTCACTTGCCTAACTCACGAGGAAACAACACTAGCAGAATAGCGTCAGTCAAAACAGCGCAGAGCAAAATAGCGCTTGACAAAATAGCGCCGCACAAAAATAGCACAGAATAAAAACAAAATAACACTGCGACCAAATAACGCCGGTTGAAATATCCTATTAAATTATGAGAACTATGATTGTAACTAACCTTTTCTAGTGTAAATGTAAATGATAATACAGTGCGTCCATAAAGTAACGCATAAATTCATTATTGGCTAAATAAACAATAATATTAAAAATTCCCGAAACAGGTCAATTTTTGATTTTAATTTACTGTTTTTTCAAATTATAATGTTATTTACAGGGTGAACCATCTTCGTGTGATGACGTCATCGCCATTTTTTTTAAGTGGAACACCCCAATTTTTTTTCGATTTCCGGATTTCCCTTGATGAGTTGATCCCAAAAATGTATAACACTTTCTTTCAAATTGGTACAGGGTGGAGGAAAATAAAAAAAATTAAATTACCTACAAAATGAGAAATAAAAGAATAAACGTAATAAACACATTAAATGAAATTACGTATTTACTTACTACTACTTTAAACACACCGTATAATGTTTAACATTGTATTTAACAGCTTAGTGATCCAAGCCCCTCGACTAAAATTTTTATTGTTTGAAATTTTTTTCTGTCATTTTTTATCATTTGCCGGTAAAAACTGTCAACAACGTTAAAGTACATTTCTGTTATTGTTAACTCTGTAAACAAGGTACGTTTATGTGAAAACTATCTACAAAGAAATTTATCATATCATAATTTTGCAACTTCTTTAACAAAATGCGGTTAACCGAAAGTGAGAGGATTGAAATATTAATGATGATTGGTATTGGCGACAGGATGCGGAGTCAACAAGAGGTATGCAGATTATTTCATGAGATGCACCCAGATCGTGAACCCATTTCACAATCTACTGTAAGCAGAATAGAGCAAAAATACAGAGAATTAGGACATGTGAGGGATGCACCAAAGCCCGGTAGAACAAAAATTAATGAAAATATTCAAGAAGACATAATTTTGTCGGCAATAGAAAATCCACACTGCACAGTGCGAGGATTATCTAGGGATTTAGGTATTGGAAAGTCTTCAGTAGCAAACATTTTTAAAAAGGTAAAATACCATCCTTATAAAGTACGACTTATCCATGAATTGTCTGAAGACGATTTTGACCGAAGAACTGAATTCTGCGAGTATATGATGAACCAAAATAATTTCACTGACAACGTTTTATTTTCGGACGAGGCAACGTTTTATTTGAACGGGCATGTTAATAGGCAAAACACCCGTTATTGGTCTGATGAAAATCCACACTGCATACAAGAATGCCATACGCAAAGACCACAAAAAATCAACGTATGGGCTGGTATTGTGAGAAATACAATTATTGGTCCATATTTTTTTGACGAAAATTTAACAGGAGCATTGTATCTGGATTTCCTACAAAACACAATGATTCCTGATCTGATCCAGCTTTTTCCTGATATTCAAATACCCAACAATCTAGACCGTGGAATCTGGTTTCAACAGGATGGTGCACCGCCACATTTCGCTGTAACTATGCGCGAGTTTTTAAACAGGACCTTTCCACAACGGTGGATAGGAAGAAGGGGAACAGTGGAATGGCCCGCTAGATCCCCTGATCTCACCCCATTAGACTTCTTTTTATGGGGTTATTTAAAATCTAAAGTTTATACTAACAGACCTGACAATATCCGTGATCTAAAAGACCGAATCAGGCAAGAAATGCAGAACACCCGCTATGCTACAAAATGTTAAAGAAGAATGTAATGTCCGTTTCTGTCATTGTCTAGCAGTCAATGGAGAACAATTTGAACATTTATTGTAAATTTTCTTTTGTTTCTTTTTGGTAGTAAATCACAGTAATTTCATAATTATGTAATTACAATTTTTGTATTTTTTTCCACCCTGTACCAATTTGAAACAAAGTGTTATACATTTTTGGAATCAGCTCATCAAGGGAAATCCGGAATTCGAAAAAAAATTGGGGTGTTCCACTTAAAAAAAATGGCGATGACGTCATCACACGAAGATGGTTCACCCTGTAAATAACATTATAATTTGAAAAAACAGTAAATTGAAATCAAAAATTGACCTGTTTCGGGAATTTTTAAAATTATTGTTTATTTAGCTAATAATGAATTTATGCGTTACTTTATGGACGCACTGTATAATGAAAATGTAATGATGATGAACATTGCATGAGTCCGCCTTTAATAAGGATATTCTAGTTTTCTACATTTTGATCTGTGTCAGTTGGTCGGGAAGCGATGTTGAATTGACTTATGAAAACTATTTTATTCCCAATCATGCTAATTCGGCACTATGGTCTATTTTTATGAATAATATGGTAGCAAAATAATGAAGCATAGCTATTTTTTTGCGGTGCTATTTTGTCGAGCGCTATTTTGTCCGACACTGTTTCTGTCCAGTTCTTTTTTGACTGACGCTACTCTGCTACAAAGCCGTTAGATTAATGCATTAATCCTGGCGAAATATGATTCACATACGAAAATAAAATATATTGAGCCTAATAAAGGAAATTACCTAACTGTTATTCTTGCAAATGTCAATATAAACAAAAACATTATCCTCACAATACCTATTACCTGTATCCAATTAACACCTTATGGTTTGAATGACGTTAAATCACCTATTGGAAATATAAAAAACAAAACAAAAATATTTTCATATTATGTTTACTACTATATACCAATAACAGTTGTTCATTTTACTAGTAGTTCCGATAAGTCTAGAAAAAACGTTGAGCGTCATTCAAAATATAATAGACAAAAATTATTATCACGTGTAGAAAATATTGACTTAAACTTAGAACTGAAAACAATACCAATAATAGACAAACTTGTAATGTTCTAAGTGGAAAAATAAAATAAAATTATCTGAATAGTGATTCAATCACGTATTTTATTGTTTGCCAATGTGTTAGCAATATTTTAGAGACAGAAAAACAGTATTAGGTTAATTTTAACAAGCTAGAACTTTCGTGGCATTCAGAAGCGTAGTTATGGAGGGGTAGGGGCGACATAGGTCCCAGGGCGACACCTCAGGGGCCCAAAATGAGTGTTATAACAATTTAATAAGATTTTCATGTAAACTAATGCACCCCGAATACGTTTGCTTTGGAGCTTTCACAAATATCTTCATTACAAACCAGTTATAGCATTCAAAACAAAGATCATAAGGTTCCAAAGAAAAACACTTGAGAATTTTGACAACGTAATTGACTAGTTTGCGACAGTCAAATCAAGTACAGTATTCGCCAGCTAACTTGATGTCCCAGAAATTACCAACTAAGAGATACAGAGTAACAGTACCCTGCCTACTCGGCTGCTCTTGTTGGTAAAATTCTTACAAACGCCAATTGCATCGAACCTTATCAGATTTTCGGTAGCGTAGCGTCACACAGTTACAAGTATTTGTAAAAATGTCAGCCGTTAATAAAGAAAATCGTAAATATACTGAAGGACAAACTCGTCAAGTGATGTATATAGAGTGTTTAATCATTTTAAGATATTAAAAAGTGATGAAGATACCTTAATAAACGTGAAATCGTTACATTCAAATTAGATTATGTAAATTAATGTAGGATCAATAGATCTGTTCCAACCTCGATCAGAAACTGTCAGAAACGATCAGAGAATAGTCGACCATTGCAATAAGTGATAGGAATTACGCGAAGGTAAACTCGTTCTTTGCTATGACCAATTATTCTCTAATCGTTTCTGACAGTTTCTTCCTGCTGACAAAGATATTTATCACAGGATAATTCAGAAACAATATATTATGTAACAATAATATTTATTGACTGCACCTCTTTTTTTGGCCAGGATCCCGAATTAAACCCAGTCATGTTCAACACTTCATTATTATTCCTGTGAACAATTTCGATTTTCAAACACATAAATTGAATTATCGCGAAATAACTTGCCGGCTGTGAGAATTTGAATAGAAACTATTTTAAAATGCAAATTTGCAGTCACAATTGTCACATAAAATACATAAAGTACTGGTTGTGTGTTTTGAGCGAAAAATTTTTATCACATAAGTAGGTGAAGCTAAATCAGCTGGAACTATGTGTACATTAAAACTGTTATAATGATAATCTCATTAGTATGGTAGAAATACCGGGTGTCCCAACTTGTACGTCTACAAAATTGAGAATTAAGAATGCTGAACAAATTGGTCTAACTGGTTTTTAAAAGCATTAACAGACGGTGCACAGACCACACTGCTAGGTAAATTATTCCAGTATGGAAATATTCTATTGGAGATAATATTCTGTATATTTTTAGTTTCAAACATTTCCTTCTTCAACTTATATGGATGCCCCCCTAATCGAATATCAGGATTTAAAGTAAAAATGGGTGACATATTAACTCCAAATATGTTAAATATACCTAGCTTTAAAAGTAACTAAATGTAATTTAACAGGCCTTTTATTATTATTTCTCAATGGCTACATCTAAAATAATCAGATCTTCAAAAGGATTTACAGCAGGGTTTGGAGTGCCAATCCGACAATTCTATAGTAAAACCATAGAAATAAAAGATTTTTGTTCAGTTCATTTGAAATATACATTAATTTATTGTACTTCTATGAGTCTATTTACTGATACAAATCATGGACACACAACTGCAGGCAGCAATATCGATATCGATTGAGTGTGCCTCCAATGACCTTCAGCTTTGATCTTCAATTTTCACTGTTGAATGTGGCATTTTTTATAAATTGTAAGCGGTACAGACAAAAGTTGCAGTGAAAGGTTAACGATGGATGCATTTTTTGCGCACTTTATCAACTATTACCCCGAATTTACAGAAAAAAAGTTAATTATTCTCAGTTACTTCTCCTCAGACTTTGCTATTAATTATTTTGCCCAGGCTGTACCTACCTACCATAATACATAGTTTATGAAACACTAAGATTATTTCGCGAGTGGCTTTGCTCCGAGCGGAATAAGGTGCGAGATTTATAAATGTCTTCAACACCATGGTATATATACAATTTTTTCGACTACTTCCAAATTTAAAAATAATTCACAAACGCACCACGAGAAGCGTCTGACTGACAAGTACACTGTCAGATTTCGATACATTATGAACGTACTCGTTATGTCATCAGTCATTTTTGGTTGAGCGCGAATTTTAAATTAATGCCACTTTCATTCAAATAATTTTATCTTGATAGGTAATTCCAAACAGCAAATATGTTAAAGGCAATCTCCTGGGTATACAAAATTATGTTGCACAAGTTTTTGTTGAACTACTATCCCTGGATTCTCACAATATGTGAATTGGTCCATTATTGACCTAGGTTAATAATAGAAAATTATTAACCACTAATATAGAGAAATTCATCTTCTCAGTTGAATAGAAGAAGCAATAATTGTCGTAGTAGTGGAAAAAAAATAATTTTTCTTAAATATTCAATTGATCGATTGAAATTGAAATAAATAATGTATGATAGTAAAGATTTTTGCTTCTTGAGGAATTAAAACAGAGTTCACTGCTATCTCGAACAAGGTCGTCAAGAATTGGTAGCTAACTACCTGAAACTTATCCTTTTGCAATCTTTTTACCAGGATTCATAAATTTTATTACCAATAATAAAACACTTTGGTTGATACGGTTGACATTTTACATTTTAAATGCAGTTAAAATTTGAAAAAGCGTTTTATTTTTCAATATTTATGTCTAAAGATAACATCAGTTTTATAATCGGATTTAATTTCTTTATATCATTGAACTGGGAATGAATTTTAAACAGTCTGTAGGTAATATTTTTAATGCAGCAATCTAACTGTTAGAAATACCTAAATTATGTTCACTTTTTGTTCACTATGTGTATAATTTTAATGTTAATTTGATTTTTATGATTTGTCAGTGAGCCGAAAAAAAATAGAATAGAATAGAATTGTCAGTTTTTATAAAACTTCACTTGCACCTCAAAAAAATTGCATTTTTATCTTTCATATTATATCGATAGAAATATTAAAAGCTGGTTAAGCTCTCAATTTTTTCTTACACTAACCGTATATCCCCTTTAAGTTATGTTGCGGACTATGACGGTATCGAATCGTATTACATTCGTACAAAAAGCCGACAACTTTAAGTTCATACAATATCTATTACGTCAAGTATACAATCAATTATGGTATTTACATTATAATTTACAACGCGGTCTTCTTTCCTCATCTTGTTGACTGTGTTCATAGAATTAATAAAATTCACACATTTATCCCAAAAATTAAGGCACCACTAAAAAATCCTCGCAATTTTTTTTCGTGAAGCTTAGCATCAATTTTTTCAAGTAAATTTATTTTTCAGTAATAAGACTATAACAAAAAGCATTACGAGTTTATACAAGGAGTGGAAATAAATGAAGTTTCTCCATGACTAAATAACAACGCACAAATTATTTCCACATAGCTGCATAATGATATAAATTCTTCACACCAGTGAATAATAAAAAGAATTCACTCTCGTTAGCCAATCACATTCTATTATATTATCAGAATTCACGCTAAAATAAATTAAAATGAATAAATTAAATCGTCTCTTTAAAACGTCAAATACCTAAGAACGCAAATCGCTTCTGACAGCGCGTCGTTTGAAACGTCAAAATAATTATAAAATCATAATTTTAAGTATTAGAAGAGAAAAAAATGGACAACAGTAGCGATAGTGAATATGTACGCCTCCCGGAATTAATTTCTTTTATAAATGTAAGGCTTCCGATTGAAAATATGAGTTACGTATATATATTTTTCTTCAAGCGTATAATAATAACTATATTACTTTTTGCAACACAGACCGTAGAAATATCCCATTATTTTACTAGTACAAAAATTAATTTTCATTATTGTACTAATAAAATAATGGGGCGTTGTAATCAAGTAGGTAGGAACTGTCATTTTTAAACTTATTTAATTTGACGTTTGTCTGTTTTGAAAATTTTGTGAAAAATGTCTCAAGAATTGCAATGTACGCCTCCGGAATTAGTTGAAATAGCTAATTCCAGTATTGAAACTCTAATTCCAACGAAGTCGCGTAAACTGTATGATTTTGCATACGAAAAATTTCTAAAATGGTGCAATGAATATAATGTACAGCAATACACGGAAAACGTTATGCTTGCATACTTCACGAATTTGTCCAGAAAGTTTAAAAGTTCTACTCTATGGGCACAGTATTCAATGATTAAAAGTCAATTAAACATTAAACATAATGTTAAAATAGAAAAATATAGCAAATTAATTGCATTTATAAAGCGCCAAGGGGAAAATTATACACCGAAAAAATCAAAAGTATTAACACAAGATCAATTTGATAAATTTCTCAAGGATGCACCAAATAATGTTTATTTAGCAACAAAGGTAGGTACTTTCTTATTTCTTTTTAATCATTATTACGTTTATTAAACCGTTGACAGTGATATCTACTAGCAGATCAATATTTAACTTGACAGCAAATATTACCTCATTTCCTACTTATAACATTTAATGACGGTAGCTCAGTGGCAGAGCTTTTGTCTTCGGTCGCAAAGGTCAGCGGTTCTAATCCCGGTGCTACCAGCTTTTTTTTTTATTTATTTCAACGTTTGTTTTAGGTTATATTAATATTTGGAGTCACAGGAGCCCTTAGATGCGATGAACTTGTTAATTTAAAGTCTAGCGAAATCCAAGATTTGGGAAATTTAATTTTGGTTAAAATCATAAACACAAAAAACAAAAAACAACGGTCGTTTACTATAATTGGCGATTTTTATTTGAATTTGGTAAGACAGTATACGGCTCTTCGTCCGGATGATATTGGCCTGCAGCGATTTTTTATTAAATACCAGAATGGTAAATGTCACCGTGTGGTAATGGGTATCCACAAAATATCAAACGTACCAAAAGACGTTGCTACGTTTTTGAAATTAACAAATCCTCATGAATATACAGGACATTGCCTTCGGAGGACTTCCGCAACTATTTTAGTTGACAACGGAGGTGATATTACCGCTTTAAAGCGGCATGGTGGATGGAAATCCACCAGTGTTGCTGAAGGGTACTTAGAGGATTCCATTTCCAGTAAAACACAAACTGCACAAAAAATACTTAATTGGCAAGAACAACCAAGTAATAGTTCTGGAATCGCTGACATAATAATCGACAATCAACTTACTAATAATATGATGTATACCAATGACAAAATTGTAAATGTCGAAGCTGAAAGCGGTGGCAGTGGCTTAAATTTAAACAACTGCAGTATACAAAACTGCACATTTAATATTACTGTTAATAAATAGGTAACACTTTATGTAATTTTTCGTTTGTATTAATTAAATAGTTGAGATATAAACAAAGCCTTCTATATTTTTTATAAAATGCATATTATTATTACGCTTGAAGAAAAAATAGTATATGTTACTCGGAGCAGAAGGCCCATTATATGTTTCGCCCAGTTTGCACAGCCTCGGCTAGCGCCTCGGCAGTGCAAGAATCTGGGCTCAACAATAATGTTGGCCTTCTACTCCTAGTAACATAATATACTATTACTCTTTACATTTTTTAATATACTTACTCTATAGCCTAGTTGTGGTTGACTATTGCGCGGACGATCGAGGTTCGATCCTCACTCTGGAAGTTTTTTCTTTTTAGTCGTGGAGAAAGTATAGTCTTTTACTTGGGTAGAATGGCTATTATTCACTTGGATGATTTCAAAACTCACTCGCTGCGTTCGCTCGTTTTGTAAACTTCATCCGCGTGAATAATAGCCATCATTCTGCACTCGTTGAAGAATATACTATTCTTTTATAAATCAAACTGTAATATAGATGAATATAATTATTATCAGTGGTAACGATGGAAATATTATTAGGGGCATAAGAAAAAGTGATTTTTATGTTTTTTTCACGATTTTTATCCATACGGAGGGCCATGAATATCACATTTACCTTGAGTGTAGTATTAAACGTAATAATCATTGTTTCTAAGCAGGCCTTATCCGTTTAAGTTGGTTTTTGTTGGATTATGTTGGCACTACAAAACTTTCTATTGCTCCACCCTTTATACCCTGGGTCAAGATTGGTTCGTCTTAGCTCCAAGAAGCGAGTGGTTACAGGTGAAAGATATCTTGGAGAGGTGTAGATTAATACCATAGACTGGCTAGTGCAAACTCGAAACCAAATAAACAGTCTTGATGAGGTAAGACGAAATCTAATTCAAGGAACTAGACTAGATACTAGAACTAGATACTATAATCGACACGACCTACTTGAGTATTCCTGATTTTTCAACTCGTGAATAATTCTCACATTTTCAATGAATACTATAAAAAAAGTCTACTAGACTCGAATATTGTGTTTATACCGATTGGAGGTGCTAATTTGTAAGATATATATTTTGTGTTTATTCTATAGTTTAAAAAAGTTCAAGTTCAATATGACACGTAGTACATTTCATGTGGACGTTATTCTTAAAATTTCATCACATCATTGCAATAATATAAAAGGTGTTTTAGTATCATACAAATTCACAAAGGATATTCTTCTTAATAGCCAAGAAGGACATTCTCAGGTATAAGACCTGAGGGTCTAATTCTTGATGGAGTACCACTGCCGGTGGTTGAACAGGTGAAGTATCTAGGAGTGATCCTTGATAAATCACTGACATGGAAGGCTCATCTTGATAGACGCCTAAGCAAGGTGACAAACACGTATTGGGCCTGTAGGAGAGCCATTGGTCC
>CAJUYI010001344.1:36449-57251 GCA_910591695.1 Galerucella pusilla
TATATAACATTTGCTAGAAGTAGAAAAAGTAACTTTTGGAAAGTTCTATATAACACTGCTATATGTAGCAGATTCTGCTAAATATAGCAAAAATTGTGCTATCTATCGGGGGTCGGTAAAGATCAAAAGAAATACGTGCTACATCTACATCTTATTTCTCGAAGCAAGCGACGGTCGAACCCAATACCTTCGCTTCCGCCTCTGACTTCCCAAGATCTCCTTGCCGCGAGCAATAGGTTTCTTCGGCGCGACATTTCGATACGGAATGTGAATGAGGCTCTGCTACATATAGCATATAGCACGGGCACCGGAATTACTAAAATTGTCTGTAACTATTTTGTATAGCAATGTTATACAGCAAAAATTATTTAGTTATATGACAATGCTATATAGCAAATGTTATATAGCATGTTTTGTTACGTAGTGAAAACCCAGCTGTATCTTAAATTAATTTACTCCCTGTGAAATGAAAGCTAAAATCTTATCTGTGACAACTTAAGTCAAAATATACTGCCAAATGAAACGATGTGAATCATTTTTATATAATAGAATTTGCTTCACCCAAACAATTTAGCATCGTACATAAAAAGTAGGAACCATAGATAATAGATAACCGATCTCATAAAAAACTGCCTTTAGCAAAGTGGCATATGACATTTGTCATTCATTAGTCATTAATGTCAAACAAAACATAACTTTTAGGTTAAATTTATGAAAAAGGAAAACTTTCTAGAATTAGTAGAATTTAAATTGGAAGACAGATTTCGCATAGTCATACATACTGTTCTGCTTAATGAACATATTTCATAAATTATTCACTAGTTTAGTTATCAGAACAGACACGTAAAATACAAGTACAAGAACTATGAGTGCCGACTACTTGTATTACTCTCATGAAAAACTCCAAAATTTTATAGAACAAGCTAAAAATGAAGATGAGGGAGTGCAGGAATATTTACGAAACGTTAAATACGCTGGTGTGCAGGATTTTACAGCAGGCAAGTCTCCATGTTTTCTCAGAATAAAATATTGATTTAAAACAATTTTATTACAGTGAAATTTTTATTAAACAGCTCAAGGGGAAAATCTGATTTGGTAATTAAAATAATTTGTTTCACTTATGTTTTTAGGATTAGAATGGTTTAATACAACTGAACCCCTGTCATTCACAAAACATCTTCATGGAAAGGTAGTTGTTTTGGATTTCTTCACATACTGCTGCATAAACTGTATGCACATTCTTCCAGACTTAAGGGAAGTTGAAAGCAAATTTTCAGTAGAAGATGGTTTAGTTGTTGTAAGTATACTAAAGAATTACAACACCACATCTATGGCTGGTTTTCAATATGTTTTATGTTTTTTAGGTTGGAGTCCACAGTGCTAAATTTGAAAACGAAAAAATATCTTCTAATATTTTAGCTGCTGTCCAGCGTTACAATATATCCCACCCTGTAGTCAATGATGCCAACTCTGAAATGTGGAAAAATTGTGACGTGCAATGCTGGCCCACTTTGTTGTTATTAGGTCCTTCGGCAAATCCCATAGTAATGCTTACTGGAGAGGGACATAAAGAAGATCTCATACTGTATATTAAGAATACTTTGAAATTTTATAAAGAAAAGGGCATGATATCTAATCATAAGTTACCAATTAAGTCTGCTTACCATTTATTACCAGATTTAAAAGGACCTTTATTGTTTCCTGGTAAAATTACGAATATCTTGGATGAAAATAATCATGAGATATTAGCCATATCCGATACCGGTAATAATAGGATATTAGTTTTAAAAGAAGATGGTACTATTATGGAACAAATTGGAGGAAAGAGATTAGGTTTTAAAGATGGAAGTTTCGAAGATGCTGAATTCAATAATCCTCAAGGGTTGGCATTTCAAAATAAAGATGTTCTTTTTGTTGCTGATACCGAGAATCATGCTATTCGAAAAATTGACTTTAAAAGTAAAACTGTTATAACAGTTGCAGGTTAGTATGTTTTTAGATTGTGTGATTGTTGTCAGAAAAGGTAGATATAACTAAAGAAATATCTTAAAGGTACTGGTAAACAAGGCGAAGACCAAATTGGTGGTCATGAAGGACCACTGCAACCTATATCATCACCTTGGGATGTATGTGTATACCGAACTCCAGATATGGATCTTACTTTTCACCCAGATGGCAATCCTCCAATACGAGACGTACTTATAATCGCAATGGCTGGCACTCATCAAATATGGGCGCTATTTCTTCAAGATACTGTCTGGTGGAAGTGTAAAAAATATACTGCAGGTGAGTTTTTTTTTCTTCCAGATATTGTAAGATGGTGTAAAGTGTTGGAGATGTGTAAGAGATTATTTTTATGAATTTCAGGAACATGTATAAATATCGCTGGTTCCGGTAGAGAAGAAAATAAAAATAATAGCTACCCCACCTCTGCTGGTTTCGCTCAACCATCTGGTCTTGCTTTATGTCAAAAAAACCGAGAAGTTTATATTGCGGACAGTGAAAGCTCCAGTATTAGAAGATTATCGTTAGCTGATGGAAAAGTTACACCAGTCGTTGGAGGAGATCGAAACCCACAGGTACAGTAAACACGGTTATTTTCCGACAATCAGTTGATATTTTTTTGTTTAAGAATCTTTTCGCTTTTGGTGATAAAGATGGCACACTGTATGATGCTAAACTTCAACATGCGTTAGGAGTAGGAGTTACTAAGGATGAAAAAGTTCTATTTGTAGCTGATACTTACAATCATAAGTTGAAAAAAGTGGAAGTAACCGAAAATTCAGTCTCGTCCATAACCATACCTTCACAAGACACGACAGATGGCACCACAAGCACTTTCAAAGAACCCGCAGGTATCTGCATCAGCTTGGACAACAAGAAACTTTATGTGGCGGACACGAATAATCATCAAATTAAAATTTTATATCTGAATAATAAACAGAACGTAACGAAAATCGAAAAATTGGAGTTGAAGACGCTAGAAGGTAAAAAAGCGGAGAATAAAAATTCATCGTACGAAATTGTATCGGCGAAACCGTTGAAGGTAAACGCGAATGGAGGTAAGATCATTTTATCTGTCAAGGTAAATCTTGAAAATGGTTTGAGTCTAACGGAAGGAGCTCCGCAAAATTGGATGGTTGATTTACCGGATGTTACTTGGTCGTCTGTTCCTAAAAATGGAGTAGATGCTGGTAACGTTGAAACTACGATTAGTGTGCCGGTAAATACCGGTGCAAAGGAACAATATGTCGATTTTTTGTTTAATTTAGTTACTTGTACTACCGATACGTGTTTGCCGAAAAGTTTTCTTATTAAAATACCCGTACAATTTGAGAAGAATTGTGCGAATAAAATCAGCGAAAATATTAGTTTGGTCATTAAACCGGATGGCGTTAGGGTTTTGTGAAATTAATTAATTCAATTTTTTGCTAATATACAGGGTGATTCATTAAGAATGTTCAATCTCTGAACTGTAGATTCTAGACCTCAAAATATGATGATTCTGCTCAACATGCTTTATGCAAATATTGCTAGTTTCCGAGATACGGGGTTTCAAGTTTAAATTTAAATTTTGATTTTCGCAATAATTTTTTATGTTTTCACAATAATTTCTCTTTGAAAATTGGCAATTTTACGTTTTTTTGGCATGAGGAATCATAATTTGTACTCTAATTTAACGTTGCTAATAGAGGGCGCTAGTTACACTTGTTAATTAAATCTGTTGAAGAAATATTTTGAATTGTATTTTTAACTCTGCATGCATAATATCTTAAGATGACAATTCGTTACGCTTTAGAGATTAGGTTTGTGTGTCAGCTTTAAGTTATGGCCATGTGTTTTTAGCATGGAGCTACTATTAAGAGGAGATGACACACAGTCGACTATCTTATAATAGGAAAGTGGTATCACATGAGTGACATTGTGATGTTAGCAATATGGCGTCGACGGCAGAGCCGGACTATTTAAATTTTTGATTAGAGGTGGTTTTCTTCGTTAAAGTGCACATTATCGTCCTTTTGACAAGATGAAATTGATAATATAGAAACACTGTATTTTGTTGGCTGACAAGAACCTCTTTTCACAAATTTCAACCACATATCTCTTATTGATGGAGTTCTAAGAAATCTACAAACATTAAATATAATATGAAGTTAAATAAAACTTATTGAAGCACAAAGAAATATATTCCAGTACAATCCTGTTTCGATTATTTACTAACCTATGATATGTTGTTCTTGATGATTTTTTCGTATTTACACTGTCTCTACTTGTACAGCTTCGTGAAGCACAAGAAAACATTATTGTTCAATTGTTAAAATAGAAAAAAACGACACTAACAAAAAGAAAATCCAAAAATACCCAATTCACATCCACAAAACAATACTAATGTCAAGTTGACAGAGAAGTGGTAGTAAAATGGCGAAACCGATACCACTTTTATGAAAGGCGTAGCGACTTCTCTTAATACTAGCTCCATGGTTTTTAGGGTCCTTTAGCCATGTACCCAAAAGTAGGTATAATTAGTATGACTGCAACTTTCGTTCTGTTCACAGCAACTGCATTGCTTATTTCTTTGTTTCGTTTATAATTTAATTCACCTAAATTTGCTTCATTTCAATATATTCACTTATTACTCTGGAAGTTGGTACATTTATTTATTTCTTTAAGTAAATATCCAACAAAATCAAAGTAAACTTTTTTTGGGCTAAACTTACCAATAAAATAATAAAAAAAATATTAAAAAGCGTTAAATTCTACAAAAACAAAGTTACTCTTTGAATCGTGTAACTCAATCGGTTATCGAGTTATTTGCTTCTAAAAAGTTCAATAAATTTTAATTTTTTTCATAAAAAATTTTATTATTCCCTAAATAACAAATTTGTAAACAAAAATAAAAAACTTCAAAGCAAATGCTCAAAGAGAAATTGTGAAAACATAAAAAATTATTGCGAAAATTAAAATTTGAATTTAAACCCCGTATCTCGGAAACTAGCAATATTTGCATAAGGCATGTTGAGCAGAATCATCATATTTTGAGGTCTGGAATCTACAGTTCACAGATTGGACATTCTTAATGAATCACCCTGTATAACCCATGTGATTTACTTTTTTTGTATGTAAATATTAACGTGCTGCAATTTTTTCCAAATAAGTTTTTACATTTTTTCTTTGTTGATTTCTATTACTCTGATAAATTTCTTCGATCTTCTGTTTAACAGATTTTCATTTCACACCCATTTCAGTTTAGGTAGTTGTCGAATCATTGTCACCTCTATCGAAAGTTAAAAAAGTGTACAGAAAAGTTGAAAAAACTGTATAGAAACGTTAAAAAGTGTATGGAAAGTCAGAAAACTGTACAATTTGAGAAGAATTGTTCGAATAAAATTAGCGAAAATATTAATTTGGTCATGAAAACGGATGGCGTTAGGGTTTTGTGAAATTGATTAATTTAATTTTTTGCTAATATGGGGTGTTTTGTGAAATATACAGAGAGCATTCTACTTTATATAACCAATGTGATTTAATTTTTTTTTTGTGTAAATATGAACGTGTTACAATTTTTCCCCAAATAAGTTTTTACATTCTTTTTTTGTTGATTTCTATTACTCTGATAAATTTCTTCGATCTTCTGTTTAACAGATTTTCATTTCACACCCATTTCAGTTGTAGTAGTTGTCGAATCTCTAACTGAAAGTAAAAAAAGTGTATAGAAAATTTAAAAAAAGTGTATGGAAAGGTTTTAAAAAAGTGTATAGAAAGTCAGAAAACTGTCTAGAAAGTTTAAAAACCTGTCAAAAAACAGTATGGGAAGCTCGAAAGATGTGTAGAAAGTCAAAAACTATTTTTCCCGGGTTGGACCTTTGTTGTGTGGCCCGACTTGACGATTGTACATTAGATCTCGTCAAGTTCCTTTGCACTTGCGTCTAATTCAGTTGGAACTTCTTATTAACAGTATCTAAACTGTCACTGGTTGTTTTCAGAACGCCAAAATCCAACTGGGCAAGTTCTTACAACAAATTTGGTGCAAGGATTTTATCTCTGGGGTAGGTACTAGAGATGTGATATGAAGAAACATATTTTTTTTTCACGACCTTCACTTTGAAGATGGATTCATGCAAGAGAAAATTAAAACTAAGATTAATTTAAATCTGAAACTAAGAAGATAAAACCATGCTATTTTTTAATTTAAATCTTAATTTCTTAGTGTCTCTAAGAAATTGGGATTTAAATTGAAAAATAACATGGTTTTATCTTGGTTTTAATTTTTTCTTGCATGAATCCACCTTTAAGTTTAAGATAACTTAGTAACATTATTAAAAACAATTTTACTGTTGACCTTGTCTTGAAAAAAATAATACTTATCGAGAAACAGTCGAAGTATTATGTCATTTATTTTTATAACCTTTTTATAACAGAGATGCAGTGAATAAGAATCGTTCTTTTTAATATTATTGTCAATTGATTAATTTATTTAATTTGATTTTGTAATTGGATTGTGCAGGGTATTAAAAAAATAACCAATAACAAGTGTGATACTTTTTCTTGGAAAATTTGATCTTAATGTAAATTATACAGGGCTGGGGAAAAGTTTGGAAACAGGTAAATATGTTCAAATCGAAAAGGTCGAGATTTATGCAATATGACAAATACCTACATCTGCTATAAAGTTTTAAACCACTCATGTATAATTAATGTACATTTTACCCACTTTATAATACATTTATTGTGAATATTTTTGATATTTTATTAAATTATGTTGCTATTTTATACTTATGTGTTTTAATTTTTACCTTTAATATGGATTTTATTATTAAACTTTCACAACATGAGTTTTTTATTTAAAAAATTCCTAACTTCCTAATAAACTATTTTTATGCTGTTGTCAATTAATTGTTTCCCATACAATTTTGGGTTAAAAAGTTTGACTTTATCCTTTATATACATTTTTGTCAAACCCTCGTAGATAAAAATCTAGCTAGGCAAAGATTATAAAAGATTCATTTTGTAATATATTTGCTAAAGAGATAGATGCATGAGATGAGAATTAGTTGTATCATTACAAAAAGTTCTTCGGCTTTGCCTATTTTTACCAATATTAAATTTGGAGCTGTCATAGTCTCCCTCTTTGCTAGTCCATCTGCTGTTTAATTTCCTCCTATTCCAGTGTGTCCTGCCTTCATTTCCCAATAATGGAAATTATTAAAACTAATATTTTACCCCGTATATAGGTATTCGAAAATATTTCATTTAGTGCTAAAACGCTTTGTTAGAAAAATCAATATTTCTTAAATTAGGTCGTCTAATCGATAGTCTGGTCTGCTTAAAAAGTTTCTTTTTTTGGTCGGCTTTTGTACCGTACCGTAACCGAGCCAAGATGGTTTCAGCTTTATTAAATTTAATTTCGATCATAGATAATATATTTCGATGTCAGTTTATCACTATTTTTTAATCATGAATTTCATGTTTGTTTGGGAATAGTTTGACATTATGCATTATGTACAGTTAAAGAAAAATTCAATCACTTTTACAAAAGTGTTAGGTATTGAATGCATGAAATATAGAAATCGGTTTAGGTACATAGGTACTATATGAATACATTTTTACGTTTTGATATTAAATTTAAATCTTCAATACTTGTGCTGTGAAACACAATTTTAATTTTTAATCAATCACTAAATATAAAAGATCAAGGTTATCCGTTAGTTGAATAGATGAGGCTTTTACTTGATGTAGATCCATAGTAAGTTATGAAATCAAACAATTTTATTTTGTAAAATCTACATTGTAATGTAGATTTTACAAAATAAAATTGTTTGTTATCCGTTAGTTTTATATCAGTGCTGAATAATACCTATTGTAGGTATATAATCTTAACACATTTCCGAATGAATTGAAAAAATACTGCCTGCTAATTAGAGGATATCAGTTTTTAATTATAACTTTCTTTATCGTTTGAAAATTGTACCTATTACAACAGAAATTTAAAAAATTATGTATGAAGTTTGATCCTGGTGAATGTTATCAGCTGGTTTTTTAATGTAGGTAGAAATACCTACTTTCTCGGCTTTAACCAGTTTCAAAAAGTGGATCATAAATAAAACCTATTCTTTTATCAGAAAGCAGCTCCTTACTCAAGTATTTTTCATAAATGTTAGTCCACTGTGTGTATATTTATTAAATCTACATAACATAAGTAAATTTAATGGAAAACAAAACACTCCTAAAGTTGTACAGAATATATACCAACCGATAAATTGGTATATTATACCTTCCTACCTACTTGAAAGAATTATTTTCATAGATATAAAATAGGTAGGAGGCAGGCTTCGCCTTATTTATATTTTAAGTATTATTACTTGATTAACAAGATGACCTCACCTCATTTCTACATGACAAGTTATCCATATAAGGCGGTGATATCAGACGAAACCTTATAAAGATTATTTTAAATTTAAAACAGTTAAATAGTGTCACATTCTAAACAAGTTTATACAAGCAGAAGATCTTTATTGCGAATACTACATTGTGAGTTTATACTGCTCCTTCGCCATTAATGATACTATTATTCATACAACCTTATTATTCTTTACGGAGCTGACCATTTATGTACCTGATGGTTACGTTATGATGGTACCTTCATGTACATTAGGGTTACTGATATATAGATTTGCATTATCACACTAAGTAGGTATTTACCTACCTATAGGTAATAATAAACTGTTATCTATAGGTGTAGATATCTACCTTCACCTACAAAAAGTTGTTCTCCTAAAATCCTAGGGGACCCCAACCCGTATTTGTATAAGTTTTTGGATTTATTTTGCGTCTTTTAGCAATGAAAATGAAAACATGCTGTATGATTTTTAAAACAAAAAGGTAGGTAGGTAATATATTTTTGTTTGCTAATTTAGAACGGTAGAAAATAGATAGGTAGATGTCACGTAGAGGTCTCTAGGTAGACACCTATCTATACTACCAAATTTTCCAAAGTTTATTTTTAATACAAAATTCAATAGAATAGAAAACATTTCTTTGGTGATACGTAGTCGCAGCATGTTCTAATCTATAAATATACACACACGAACTCTTCTTTAGTCACGCAAGAATAAACATGATGGTCATGAACCTTTTGGAATTCGTCAAGTAGGTAGATTAATACCTATCTAGTTACCTAAATTTTCCCGAAGAAAAAAACTAACGATTATTCATATTTTTGGATAGGTGATTCTGGTGAACAATGAAATATGCTTCAAAATTGTTCCAAATTAGGAGCATTTCAAATTTTTATTCACCGGTGCTGTTTTATGAGTCATTTTGAATTGCTAAAGCTCAAATTCAATAAAGATTATTGCTACATTTACGAGTACCGAATATTTAATAAACACATGTTTTTATAAAATGAGATTGTTGAATATTCTCCATCTTCCTCTGGATACCCTAATACTAAAATGCTGAAAAGTTTTAAAAAAAAAACAGCTTTTAACATCAAAAAACAATTGACAAGATATACTCTAACTTTTTGTGTTTAGCCGAGCGACTAGAATTACTTAATTATGAAATATTAAAATGAGAAACAATTTTTGCTTTTTCTGTTTTGTTTTTGCTTTGAATCAACATGATACACTTTTGGAATACAATCCATTAAGTGAATTCCGCAAATTGTATGATCCTGTATGAAGGATTACTATTTTGAAGACTACTAAAATAAAATACAATATCCAGATAGGTACCAGTTGAAAAATATTTTTCATTTTTCAAACTATGTGAATCAAAATTCCAAAATAATACCTTGCCTCGTAACCTTAGACACAATCACCTAGAATTCAAGCATATAATAAATGAAAAAGGATAGAAAATAACGACCGGCTTTCCGTTATGTTCACATGACAACTTCTGGCCAATCAAAACAGCGAAACTAAGGCGTTGGTTAGTGACGTCACCTGGAGTATAAATAGCAACCGTCTACTAAAATTTCCGCAAGTTCGTTTGGAAAGCTGCATTACTAGCTCATCTGAACGTCTGTTGAATTTTAATTTTTAATTCATTTGTGGTGAAAAACTTAAAACTCATTCAATATGGTAAGTACTACAGATTTTATGAATTTATTAAATAGTTTTTGTATTTAGATTTATTTTTTGACATCTCAGTAACGTTTAAACGTAATAAAAAATGTGGAAACATGACGTGGCTCCGCCATATTGCATACCGGCATTTTATTAACTGTTTTTTTAACAAGAATTTCCTATTAAGTAATCGTAATACCAGTTCATATCTTTGATTATAGGTTGTCCAATATCCATATCCATTTATTAAAAAATTTAAACTCGAAAAATGTGTTTTTAATGATTAATTTATACAGGGGCGTCTCCCTATAATTCCACAAATTATTTGGGTAGCGTGGGTAATACTTGATTTTCCAGATTGTAGTTAACATTTTGTAGTGAATAAGCTATTATAATTTATTATTTTTGGGAAATATTGTACTACTAGGTGTACGTTGAACAGACAATTATTGCTTGTTTTTCATTACAGCGTGAATGTATCTCAGTCCATGTCGGCCAAGCCGGAGTCCAAATTGGTAATGCCTGTTGGGAATTGTACTGCCTGGAACATGGTATTCAACCTGATGGTCAGATGCCATCAGACAAAACCGTTGGAGGAGGAGACGACAGTTTCAACACATTCTTCAGTGAAACTGGTGCCGGTAAACACGTCCCCAGAGCTGTATTTGTAGATTTGGAACCAACAGTAGTAGATGAAGTACGCACAGGCACATACCGTCAATTGTTCCACCCAGAACAACTCATCACTGGTAAAGAAGATGCCGCCAACAATTACGCCAGAGGTCACTATACAATTGGTAAAGAAATAGTCGACTTGGTATTGGACAGAATCCGTAAATTGGCTGATCAATGTACTGGACTCCAAGGTTTCTTAATCTTCCACTCCTTCGGTGGTGGTACTGGTTCTGGATTCACTTCTTTGTTGATGGAACGTTTATCTGTTGATTACGGTAAAAAATCAAAATTGGAATTTGCAATCTACCCAGCCCCACAAGTATCGACTGCCGTAGTGGAACCTTACAACTCCATCTTGACCACACACACCACTCTTGAACACTCTGATTGTGCCTTTATGGTTGACAATGAAGCCATCTATGACATTTGCAGACGTAACTTGGACATCGAGCGCCCCACCTACACCAACTTGAACAGACTTATTGGACAAATTGTTTCTTCTATAACAGCTTCTTTGAGATTCGATGGTGCCTTGAATGTCGATTTGACAGAATTCCAAACTAACTTGGTCCCATACCCTCGTATTCATTTCCCTCTTGTCACATATGCCCCAGTTATCTCTGCTGAAAAGGCCTACCACGAACAACTTTCTGTTGCTGAAATTACCAATGCCTGCTTTGAACCTGCCAATCAAATGGTGAAATGTGACCCGAGACACGGTAAATACATGGCTTGCTGCATGTTGTACAGAGGAGACGTAGTACCAAAGGACGTTAACGCTGCTATCGCTACCATCAAGACCAAACGTACCATCCAATTCGTAGATTGGTGTCCGACTGGTTTCAAGGTAGGTATCAACTACCAACCACCAACTGTTGTACCAGGTGGTGATTTGGCTAAAGTACAACGTGCTGTGTGCATGTTGTCCAATACTACAGCTATTGCTGAAGCCTGGGCAAGATTGGACCACAAGTTCGATCTTATGTACGCCAAGAGAGCTTTCGTTCATTGGTACGTCGGTGAAGGTATGGAAGAAGGTGAATTTTCAGAAGCTCGTGAAGATTTGGCCGCTCTTGAGAAGGATTACGAAGAAGTTGGTATGGATTCTGGAGAAGGTGAGGGTGAAGGAGCTGAAGAATATTAAATTTGGAAGAGCCCTGAACATGACTGGTTTAAAATGAAAACAAATAAATTTTCCAATTTTTTTTTATATTTCCATATTTTTTGTGAAACGATTATTCAAGTCTGAGTTATTTAATTACAGTTTTTTTACGAGCAACAATTGTTTTATTTCAATACACAATTTTTAGAGGGAAAGAATATCTATGGAGTATTACACACATAGTGCAGGAATGTTGCTTTTCCTGAGAGGCAAACACTATTTTCGCGCAAATCTGTATTTTGAAATAATCATGAGCAACAAATAAATGGTTCATTGAAATTTGTAATAAAGTTACCTGAATTAATCTGAAATGCTAAACGACAAAAGAATCAAATTGCTGGTCTTCTCGAAATTAAAATGAGTGATATGATTTCATTTTCATTTCTGGGACCCTTCCAGAGCTGATTGAGGCAGTGACGAATGCTTTTAGAATTTCGTCGGTGGAGGGTATGGAAGTAGGTGAATTTTCAGAAGCTCGTGAAGATTTGGCCTCCCTTTAGAAGGATTACGAAGAAGTTGGTATGGATTCTGGAGAAGGATCCGAAGAATTAAATTTGAAGAATCCTAAACATGACTGGTTTGAAATTGAAACAAATAAATTTTCCAATTTTTTTTATATTTCCGTATTTTTTGTGAAACGATTATTCAATTCGGAGTTATTTAAATACAGTTTTTTTACGAGCAATAATTGTTATATTTTAATACACAATTTTTAGAGGGGAAAAATCTAAAGTATTTTGACCTATTATACAATATTCTAGATTTTGAAAAAATCGTGAATAATTTTGCTCAATGATGCATTGAAATTCGAAAAGAAATTACTTGGATTAATATGGAAACGTAAGGTTGAATTCTCAAACTCTACAAATAATGTTAATTGCTGGTCTTCGCGAAATTAAAATGGGTGTTGATGGATTTTCCATCTCTGGGACACTTCCAGGGCTGATTGAGGCAGTGAATGTTTTCAGAATACAGATTAATTCCTTATAGGATAGCAGAACCCTATATTTTCTGGAGGCTTAAAACGTAATCTATTTAGTTTCTTACAACAACTAAGCCAAGATCATTAGTTTGAAATTTAGAGAGAATTGCAGATGTTTTAAAATCGATTTAGCATGAAATTTAAGAAAATTGTAAAATGGCACGATAAATATAATACCTAAGTTATCGGACACCCTTATACCATTCGAAAAAGGACATTTTTTTAATATAATGAATGATTAAAATATAGAGTGTTCCATTTAAAATAAGCCTGATACTGCACATTGAATGATCTAATAATGAAACTGAACATTCTGAACACCCTGTAAAGAGATATTTAGCATTCAATCGTGGAATACATTCAACGAATGTCCAACTATTTAGATGTAAGAGAAAATTTGCTAGAATTTGTTATATCAATTTTTTTTAAATGTTCACATTTTTAAAAAAGTCAGCATAACTCGGAACCCTCTGTATTTAGGTATAGGGAACCATTATAAAGGAGCCTTTTATTTTTCAGTGGCAATCGGAAAATGCAATAAAATATAGGGTGTTCCATAAGAAAAAATATAACTTTGATACGCCACACTTTATCGTTTCAAAATATTTTCAAATTATAGTTTAAGTTGGAGTAAAATTTGTGGTATGGGAAGATTTTCCGGAAAATTTATATTTTCTGTGATATTTGTCCGGTCCCGGACTTTTGCCGAACTCTGTGATAAACAATGTGCTCTCAATCATTTATTGAGAACACAACTGTAGAAAGAAACTTTGGATGAGTTATATCCACATTATTATTTTACCTCTACACAGTGTGCACATGAAGTAAAGTTTTGATTAGATGAATGAACAGTAATGTGAAAAAATCCCGAAACAGGCTTATTTTTAAAAGAATAATCTACCATACAGATTTAATAGAACCTTTCGAGGGATAACACCATCTAAAAACTCAAGTGAAGAGAGTGATGTGAACTTGATTACTGTAGGAAATTATATTTAATTTCCCATCAAACAAAAGAGGAATTTATATAGTATGTATTTGACCACAAAATGAAACAATTTGATATCAATGACTTTGGTGTATCATTGCTTTGATGATCTGAATTTATGATTAGAAGACACACTTTAATAACATCAAGTACATATCATTCCAATTTTCTTTAATATAATTTATAATTAAAAACTGACCAACTTGCCTTTAGAAATTGAAAAATGGATATTCAATTGAACCTAGACTATTTTATTATTGTAAAAAGTATTGTTTTCTTCGACATAAAGATCATTCGAACAAAAAATCTATTTATTTTACTGAATGAGACAATACATAAAATTAATCCTTAATATATATTTATCTAGCCAATGCTTCTAGTTCTTGGATTTCTCTGTCGGCAGCAAGTTTCTTTTCTGCGGCTAATTTGACATCACGTTCTGCTTTAATTTTAGTTTCTACTTCTCTAATGGCACTTTCTTTCTTACTGAGCCTGTTTTGGTGGAATGCTCCATATGCTACACCAAGTGCTAGAAATCCCCATCTTCCAAACTATAAACAAAACAGTAATATACGTTCTAGACATATTCTATTATCTATAATAGTAAAATTTAGATGAAAAATTAGTAGAGTGAGGTTAAGGTCAATTATGTAATAAAATGTAAGGTGATTCGAATAATCCAATTTAGGAAATTAAATTACCTTGATTAGAGGTGATACACGAACTGGGGCAGCCAGAGCAGACATTATAACTATTATTTTGGAGAAATTAGTAAAAAAACTTGGTCTATAGAGTCGAAGACGGAAATTTTGACAAATCAATTTTTAAAAGTGACTGCTGAAAGGTAGGCAACAACTATCACATCTCCACATCTGCATTGTGGCACATGTCACTAGTCAATTATGAAGAAAGGCATATTATCATGAGCTTCAGATTTAAAAACTGATTAACATTTCATTGATGTATTATCTAATTATCTTTTACTCTTCTTCTTCATTATCATTGACAATTAATGATCGAAGATTGTAATGAAGAGCAGGGAATATGTATGTATATGTATCTTATCTTTGAACAGGCCAGGACACACTAAACTAAGCCGCACTGTCACCATCTGAGCATGGCTGGGAGTCGGCCCAGAGTTAAGGAAGATAAGCACAATGTTAAATTTTTATTGTGATTATAAATTACAACAAAAAGTTTAGTCGCGAAGAATGTTTGACATTTTATTGACAATTGACAAGTTAATTGTCACTGTCAATTGTCATTGAAACTTTTTTAAATGAGACGCATGCTCCCGGAAAAGAATATTCTACTGTCAGAAACGACTGTTCAAAGTATGTTCAAAGTGTTCAATTTAATTTTTGATAAGATGTGGCTAGGTTCGTGAACGAATAAGGAAGTGCTGATTGACTTTTATTATTTTCGTCAATATTGAAATTATTTTAAAACAACCATGGCTCTAATGTTAACCATAATATCCATTGCGGGCTCCATCCTTCTTACACCTTTTTTGATGTTGTTAGTGGGTATAATATTTCTTGCATCTATCGGTAAAAGTTTAGGAGTGAGAAGATTGTATGTAAAAACATTGTTGATGATTTTTGAGGTAAGTAACATAATAGGAATTATATATTTTATATTATGTATAATTTGTGATATATTTACTTATACTATAGTCTCAACATTATGTAAGGTAACAAAACTACCGAGAAAACTACATAAACTTTTGATTTTACTTATAAGCAATTTTTTATACTTGCTGAAATTATTTGTTTCCCTGGTCTGTATTGAATAATACAATATCTTAAATATTTTTCTAAACATGGATAATAAAATCAATTTCTACACTATTAGAGGCTTAAGAGCTCTAACTTCAACCCAATATTCAATGCAAGTGGTATTAGTTGCCTTTTAAAATAATAACTTCTATCTACTGAATGTAAATTCAGTTTCCTAGAAGCTTGTTTTTAGAGTAATCTTTGGAATAAATTGAAATTTTTCATGGATACTGTCTAAGTAACCACTTATACATGTATAGTTTAAATTTTATTGCTAATGTTTATAAACAATACAACAAAAAAGTAAAACATTTGGTCAAAATTCCAATAACACTTTTACAATTGAAATAGTAGATGTGAGTGACTTGAAAACAATGTTAATCTCTAGTAGTGGATATTCTAAAAATACATAAAGATCTTCCAGTTTCATGTCTGTAATTCACTAGGTGAACTGATTCTCTCAAGACTGTAATTGTAAAAGCATTAAGTAACAGCTACAATACATATGGATGGCAGGCATCAGTTTCGGTGGATAACCAACCAATTCTTCAACCAAACAATTACATTTCTTGTAATGTGCATAATCTCGCGTAAATGTAATGGTGCAATTAATTATATTTCTAATCACCAAAATACTGTGGGAAATTATTTTATATCCAATATTTCCATAACCAAATAATAATACAATATATTTAAAATAAATGTGGGAAAATGAATCTAAATGACAGTTTGAATCCTGGACAAAATTAAATGCAGGATGAATTAAGAAAATGTTGTATAGGTACTCTAGCAAAATGCAGTACATCTCATCACCCTGTAGTTAGTTGGGTATTTCAGCCACACTTTTCTTTTATTTTCAATGCAGGTGAATGTAATCTTAATATATTTAATTTATTGAAATTACACAAAATTGATAAATTTTACATTATCAGTATTTGAGGATATGTTCCAATGACCTCCAGCAACATCATTCAATAGATTGATGATCATAGGCTTATTGACCATTGATATAATCTTATCCATCACGTGTAGTTTTAATGGAAGGTATAACTAGTACATTTTTTCAAATAAGTATGTCATAATCGTTTAATGCCAATTATAATTGATGTATTGGTAAGGATATATTTATATCAAAAACAACTATCAATCTAGGAAGTTACGAGACATAGTTGATTGTACAAAATACAAAAATGTTGATTGTTCAAACAACTTTTTGGATTTTGAGTAATTCCTCCACTCACATCACATTAGTTGATCTACAATAGGACACAGTGGCCAAGGCGAGGAGTAGGTATGAAGGAAAAACAATTGAAAGCATCAAGGAATTTTTGTTGGGAAAGGTTTGGTCAGCTCTGAAATTCAATTAAGAAATACCAGAATCCATAAACATCAGACCAATTAGATGGAGAATCGAATTTCTAAAAACTCCAACGAAAACTGTTATAAAATAATAGAAGCGATTGATTACTTTTTAAAATAATTCGTTTTTCTTTTGTCATTTATCTATAAACGTTAATTGGATAGGTTACGAACGATATCCACTTGGAATTTATAAATAAAAATTAAATTTCGAGGTTAACCATTTGAAATAACCTAGAGACAGTCGTTTTTAATGTTAATACTTCGATTATCTTATCATATTTTTGTACTTAATACTTATAAATTGAGCTATTTTTAGATAGGTAATATCTACATATGCTTTTTAGAATATCAATCCCTAAATAAATAATAGAAAAAGCCATGACACCTTTACCAAACTAAATAAATTTTTAGTTACTGAGATGTGCAGTTGAATTGTAATAGTCAAATGGAAATTGAACTTTTACATTGTTGTCAAAATTATCAGAGATTAAATTTTTATAATCATTACAAGTACATTGTTTTTAAACCAAGAGCATTTTAAAAAAATAATAGATAGTTTTTTTGATAGATTATAAATACAGGGTGTCAATTTTAAAACTAACAATGGGCAATACCTCGTGAACGAAAAAAGATATCAAAACCGCTTCTAGAGTGGGTGAACTAAAATGACATGATAGAGAACGCACCCCCCATCAACCCCCTATGCCCCACCCCCAAAAATTTTATTAGCAACCACCTACTTGTGATGCGTTGTTGGAAAGACGCTAAGTTTTAATCATACAGGGTATAACAATTATTACACGGTTTCCCATACTTAATTTAAATTAATTTGTTGTAGTATGGCAGAAAAGATATAGAATCTTCTTTGAAGAATAGACAAAAAGAATTGTCAGAAGATATAGATGAAGGTTATAGTGAGGAAATAACACCACCAGAAAGATCGTTAGATCCACCGTTGACGAACGGTGTAATCAACGGTAGAGGGAATACACTCATTAACAAAGATGAAGGATTAATTTTGGTACCTGAACCACCAACTACTAAGACTGAAGAAGCTATTAAAGAGCACAAAGTGAGTTATTGATAATTATTCTTTTCAATAAAGTAATAAGTGTATTATGATGTATGTATGTATTTTGAGGTGACATTCACTGAGACCTAAAAGATCTATTGTGCCCCATTACTTCTACTTAGTTTCTGAGGGGAGTCTCAGAAACTAGTAGTTCCTTTAGTCCTATTTCCCGGAGGAATTTTAGGATGTCCGCAGGCTTCAACTTAGGTAAATGTTCCTCTTCCATTCAGTAATGTGTGCTCTAGGATTCTGAGTGCTGTGCAGTTGAAAAGTATGTGGATGGAGGTTTCTTCTTCCATGCCACAAAATCTGCATTCTTCTGTATTATGATGATCCTATTTGTATATTTGGAGCGCCAAGTAAATGCTTTTTAATAACTGCTTACATACAGAATATGTTATAGCACAAAAAGTACACTTTTTATCAAAACATTTAGTTTTTTGATAGATTGCGTAATTACAACTGGAGCTTGTTAAATTAAATGATGAATATTTTATTACGCGAACTTTGTTCTAGGAAAAATATAAGGACTTTGAGCTATCGAACGTATTTGAATTTGTCAAGGCTGGAGTAGAAGCAATAATTGAAGATGAAGTGACTTCGAGGTTCGAGGCCGAGGAATTGAAAAATTGGAATCTGTTGATCCGCACAAATAGGGGTTACGAGTTCATATCATGGAAGCTAACTTTCCTTTGGCTGGGTGGATTTTTCATCAGATATTTCTTCTTGTTTCCGTTAAGGCTTATAATTTGTTGTTTCGGGGTAAGTTACTGCTTAATACTTTATTTTTTACACAGTCTAATTAAGTATATCGATTTAAAAAAAATATTTTGCCGGTGTTTTCAGATCGCTTTACTTATTGCATCAACATTTTCGATGTCTATACTATCGGAAGGTAAACTGAAAAGATGGTTAAACGAAAAATTATACAAGATTTGTTTTCGCGTTATTGCTCAAGGTGTTACAGCGATCATAAAAGTAAACAACAAACATTGGCGACCGGCTAGAGCTTCGGTTTGTGTAGCGAATCATACGTCACCAATTGACATTATGACGTTGTCGACAGATAACTGTTATTCGTTGGTGAGTTAACGTAGACATAATATTATAATTATGTCTATGGTTTGAAATAAAATGGAAGCTATTTATACCAGGCGAATTTTTTGTGGTGTACATGGTGAATGTAGCCGTATCCAATGTAAATAGATGTTTTTGAGGATTCATGTGTTGTTTAAGGGAGTTTTTTTGAGAGTGATCTAGACTGCTTACTAAGAGCTGGCAACTACCTTGACTAACGTACGAGGTATAAAGTTACATTTGGTGCATAATTGATTTAATAATAATAGAAGTTCAGTCTAAGTTCAGTTTGGCCAACAAAAAGTGTTTTTTCTGACAAGAATGACAGTTAAGGTCTACCATTCAAAACATGAGATTTTTGCATGTTTTTTATCAGTGTGAACATCTATAGGGTCAAGTGATATAAAAGTGAGACATTTTATACAAATTTTAATTTTTAAACGGTGTCCTTATTGAAATAATTTTTTTAATGGTTATAATATGCAGATTTTGATGGTGAATAACATAGAAACGACGAATTCAAGAGAATCTTTATAAGTTTGAAGGAAAAAAATAAAACTTGTCTTATTTTTACCCGCCATTTCGGGAAAAAGTGAGACAAGGGGTGGGTAAGAATGAGACATAGGTACCAATTTTCAGCGTTTATTTTGTTGTTGGTAGCTGGAACCATTATAAGACGGCATGGTTGAAAAATGAGACACAATTTTATATGATTTTTTCCAGATTTATTTAAGATTTAGAAAATTTGTTAAAAAAACATGTTTTGGGTCATTTTTGCCCCCCTATTAATTATTTTCAAATAAGAAAATAAATGTCAAACAGTTGAATATCATTTCACAAATAAAATAAAAAACATAAAATAAATTCAAAATACATTAAAATAATAACTTCTTTTTTGGGTAAGGCAAATCCCCATTTAGCCATAATTTTTATTTTTGCTGCCAAATATTTTTCTTGTTCATCGGAGAGCGCTTATTTTCTGCCACGTTTTGAAACATTTTTTTGATGAATAGCCCAAAATAATTTAGATTTATCAATTCAGTATTTTTTTATGCGGCTCGAATAGACAACTTACCTCCCTTTACTAAGGTAAGCGCCTGCTTCAGATCATCGTCTGTGTAGGGTTTTGCCTTTGGGACGTAATTTGTGACTTAGAATCTTTCAGATACGTAAACCTAAAAATGGTAAATAATGTATTATTTTTACCCCAAGATGTGTCTCATATTTACCCAAACAGCTGTCTCAAATTTTCCCCAGCAAAACAACACCTACTCACTCACGACCCGCGACACATCGGTCTACGCATTACGACTTTAAACACCCATGAAGCGTATATCTTGAAAATTTAAAATGACTTTAGCTGAATACTAACATATCGATGGCCAATAATTCTAGGAACTTTTGGCATGTCACCATTTCATTTCTGTTATCTGTCACTATTTATGTCAAATGTCAATGGAAAAAGTAATTAGAAGAATAGAGATACAACTAACTAGAAATGCCACAAAAATCTAATCGAAAATGGACATACACAATTAAACGAATATCAACAAAAACAAATATAACTGACATTTGACATAACTAGTGACAGAATTGTAACGAGTTATTTTGTTGTTATAGATACAGGGTTAATTTTCAA
>CAJUYI010001345.1:0-14058 GCA_910591695.1 Galerucella pusilla
AGGAATGTTAAGCTTTTCCTACCCGGTAAACAATGTACTATTTTCAGCCGAAAAACGTAACAGCTGAACAGTATTTTACCACTGCTACTATACCCTAATACTGTTCATCTTCAATACTAAAAAAAATAATGTCTGAAACCGTTAAGATTTGGGAATACTAACAAATAAGCCTTTTTTTGTTGTTGTAATGATGTGGCTTTAATTATTTTTCACAAAAGTATCGCTAATGTGAAAGGCAAAAAAGGTACAAAATTATGATTTCTCGTATCCAAAAAGTCCCAACCTTGATTTGTTGTGCATACACGTCAAAAAGCGGTAAAGTTATTGTAAAAAAACGAAAATTAAAATGTCATGTTCAACATCCGGTATAAAAAGTCTTGACTATATTATGTCACGTGAACACCAACCTTTACTAGCTTGAAATCTGAAAGGCTATTGTGTTATTTATAAACAATGGCATAACTATCAACTAGATAAATAACAATGTCAAAGCTATCGGGTTTTGAAGTAACTCGGTATAGTAAATATAAAAATGCGGAATTATTTAAAACGCTCTACAGAAATTATGTAATTGCATTTAATTTACACTATTTTTTCCGCGACTTCGTGAGTGCTACGTAGCGGTAATTAAACACGTGTTATAGATCATCCGAAATTTGATAATTTCAATAAATAATGTTAAAAAGCCGAGATGATATCACAGGATCATTACTTTCGTCCTTGACACCGTGATATGAAACTGTACGCCGTTTGTTACATTTGATAGTAGAATCATAGGAGATCGGTCCAGACTCTATGACGTTCAAAAATAATCGTGAGGAAAATCTAGGAAAATTTTGACATTTAATCATAATTTTGTTTCCTGTTTCCCAATCAACATGCTCCATTAGCGACTATTTGCAAGGAGCACAATATACAGTGCTATTCAAAAGTCCCCTCCCCCTCGTATCTTTTGAACGGCTACACTTACATTAATAAAATTTGGAGGGTGAAAATAAAGTGTTGTAAACTTCTCTACGGATGGTAACAGGTGACGTAATAGTGAAAGATGACGTCACAGTGCCACTCTGGCCAATAATTGTAAATAGGACCTTATGGCAAGTGATATCTAGTTTGAAAGGCTACATAGCCATATTAATTTTGTTTGGGTTTAAACTAATTTTGACGGATAAATTAAATAAATACCAAAATTATTATTTCACATTTAAATATTGAAGATTTTTCAGTCCGCCTCTGGTTAGTTGTCAAAAAAATTGACGTTTTTAATTCAATAGTATTTGTTGCTTTGCAAAGTTTTTCTAAATAGCTTAAATATTTAATTTTATTATTGTTTAACGAGATGTTTAAGAGTTTACATAGGCAAAAAATGGTACGTACTCAAGCCGACTAAGTAGCAGCTATCTTAATAATTGGTGATTCTAGAAAGAATCTCCATGAAGCGGAACGTTTATTTAATGAGAGATACCCAGATCGCCCTATCTCGAGAACTTATTTGAGGGAGCTTCTTCACAAGTTTGAAGCAATAGGTAGTGTTCAAGATCCAAACGATCTGGTCGACCAACATTTAGTGATGATAAAAAAATTGATATAGTTGCTGAAATGGTGGTAAACCCTACTTCCTCTTCAACTAAAGATGCGTCTATCTGTGAAGTAAGTAAAAGGGGTCCGGTGAACTATAGGGACACACGATTCTTCAACTGATTTTGTGAAAAATCGATAGTACTCACCTATTTTGAAGATTATCTGTTGAAAAATTTGCGGGTTATACACAATTTACAGAGAAAAATCCAATAAAAAATTTTTTTTCTTCACTTGAGCCATCACTTTTTGGCCCGATATTTTATACAAAAAACAGTTTAACTGTATCGCACTGTACAGGAGAGTGATCAACAACATGTGTTCTCGCTATCTATGAAAAAAATCCAGTTAGATTCTTCATAATATTGTTTAAATTACCACTTTTATAAATATATATTTGACAGGCAACCAGTTTGGATATAAATAATTTTAATAATAATCGCATACACAGATATGCAACCTACAAAACATAGAACAAATACAATACTTTGTAGCGTTGTTGCCAGCTGTAATCGACTACTCGACAATCATGCTACATGACTATTAAGATACGAAATTAAATATTGTATCAGACTATATTTTTAGTTAGATTCATTCAAGACAAACTCAAGAACATAAATGAAATTATAAATACATTTTATATATAATGATATCCTTATATTGCGTATTTGAAGAAGGGGAAACAAATATATAATCATTGTATTCAGCCTTCCCCACAAAAAATATCCAATACTTTGTAATCCACATCAAGTTATTCCGGAAGGGGAATGGAATATAATAATTGGTTTCACCCTTCCCCTTCTAGAATAACTTAATTAAAAATAAATAAATAAAAATAAGGGGAAGGGTGAATCCAATTATTATATTCCCTTCCCCTTCTGGAATATCTTTGTAATCCACCTTAAGTTATTCAAGAAGGGGAAGGGTGAATGCAATTATCATATTCCCTTCCCCTTCCGGAATATCTTTGTAATCCACCTTAAGTTATTCTAGAAGGGGAAGGGTGAAACCAATTATTATATTTTTTTCCTCTTCTTGAATAGATTGATGTGCATTACAATGCATTCATCCCTCTCATCCAATACTTTCTAAGATGAAATTCGAATGCAATAATTAATTAATATTTTAAAAATATCATGATTCTCACGTAATCGTTTACAGCTGGCAACCATGTCACACATTATGCTAGAGCTTCTATGTCATTTGTCATTTGATTTAATTGTTTTCATACACATTTGTAGCCTGTTAAATATATATTTATAAAAGTGGTAATTTAAACAATATTTTGAAGAAACTCACTGAAATGTTGTTATTATTAGCGAGAAAACATGTTGTTCATCACTTTCCCGTTCAGTGTGATACGTTTAAACGGTTGTTTGTATAAAATATTTAGTCCAAAAGTGATGGTTCAAGTGGCAAAAAAAAATCTTTTATTGGATTTTTCTCTGTAAATTGTGTATAACCGGCAAATTTTTCGACGGATAATCCTCAAAATAGATGAGTACTATCGATTTTACGCAAAATCACTAAGAAATTCGTGTGTCCCTATAGTTCACCGGACCCAGTAAAAGTACAGTACAGAGAGTGTTGGCTAAAAATAAATTCCATCCATACAAGTTAAAAATGGTGCACCACCTTTCGGATGACGACCCCGACAGAAGACTCGAATTCTGTGAATGTATGACAAATAAAATTAGTCAAAACCCACATTACACAAAAACAATTTGTTTTAGAGACGAAAGTACTTCTTGCCTCAATGAAAATGTGAATACACAAAATGTAAGGTATTGGAGTGACACAAATCCTCACACCTTTCGTGAACAACATACCCAATTTCCACAAAAAGTCAATGTTTGGGCAGGTATTTTGGGAAACCACATAGTTGGTCCTGCCTTCCTAAATTCAAATTTAAGCGGTGAGTGTATTTGTAGATGTTACAAAATGCAATTGAGCCGTTAATTCTTGAAATTCTGGAAGATAATCCAGATGAATTCGGCCATCTGGAAATATCATTTCAACAAGATGGTGCTCCTGCACATTATTATGGTGCAGCAAGACGTTACCTGGATCAACAATTAACAAAAGTAAATTTCTTACAAAAATTTTAGCCGACTTTTGAAACCTGCAAACGAGTCATAAAAAATTTAAACATTTCTAAGAATTTCAGTGGAAGCCGCTCATTAATCCCTTGTCTCATTTTCGAGTTATAACGTTTAAATGTGATAATTTACGTTTGGAAATTATTGACATGGTTTCATTAAAAATTAAATCTTTCCCTAAAAACTTGAGTATATGCCGATAATTTATACATTTTTAGAAAGGAGAAGAAAGGGACTTTCAGATGGTATCAAAAAATATAGGGTGTTGTATTTAAAATAAACCGATAATTCCGTTTCAAAAATGGTCATTTTTTTTTCGGCGCTTTCGGGAAAAGATATACACTTGGCAACTATGTCAATAAAAATTTGAAAAAAAGAAAGAAGTTTAGCGAAAACTGCAAGTCGATATCTTTTTCAATTCTCGAGTAATAGGCCGTCGAAATGTGTTAATTTATAGTGGGACACCCTGTATTTTACATGATGAGTCAATCGCATAATCTTAATCTGTACAAGTTTTTGCTTCAGCTATGACATAAGCGGTAATTAACATCTATATTATCTTACAATGCTAGATTTTTTTCTTATTTACACCATAATATATTTAAAACGCAAGGTGTCAATTATTTTTTTCATACCCTATACAAACACTCTACACAATAATTTATCGTGTACACGTTTGTCGTATGCAAGTTGAATAAATTTTAATCCAGGTGTATACCAAAGCTATATCAAGACCATCATAATGTATTGATTACAGAATGAAAAAATGAATTTGTTACATCATAAAATAGTCTCCAAACTTTAATTCCATCATTAGAAATGCAAAGGCTGTACTTCAATTATATGAGGACTCTTTTTTATATTTTTGAATGGAGAGATAACTTTTCAAGATTCTTACTGCAAGCCTCAAACGTCAAGGCGAACGATCTGCGCAAGTATAGACTCTCCCAACTAAATTACTATTGGTCAGTGTCATTCCTATACCACAAAAACTCTTCAGACAATGCCAAGCGCCAACAGAATTGTAAAACAACTAACGATACGCCTCTGTGCAGAGAGTTTATATGTCATGCAAGAGCTGTAGTGGGAGGTAACATTGAAAATGAGTTTGTGCGCATGTGGGCGGGCCCGCCATCACGTTTGGTGATTGCAGTATCTACTGTATTAACAGTTTCCTGCAATAGACGTCAAAGGTAAAAGAGTCTGTGAGGCGTATGTATGTAAAAGATCTATTGTGTCCCCTCACTTCTACTCAGTTTCTAAGGAGAGTCTCAGAAACTAGTAGTTCCTTTAGTTCTATTTCCCGGAGGAATTTTGGGATGTCTGCAGGCTTCAACTTAGGTGAATGTTCCACTTCTATCCAGTAATCTTCCAGGTGCTGTGCTCTAGGATTCTGAAGTGCTGTGCAGTTGGAAAGTATGTGGAAGCCATCCCACAAAATCTGTATTCTTCTTCCTCCACTATTTTGAGCTTTTTCTTTGTCTTCTGTATCCTTTATCAATATTGAACTGAGCGCACTTTCTTATGGCGTGGATTTCCGCTTGAAATATACTTGGGGTTTTTCACAAGCTTTCAGAGTGTTTGGTTCCTGGCCCGAACACTCCTATCCCAGTTCTTTCTATTGCTTTTGAGCCGTCTGTGTACTATTGAATGGCGTGAGGAGTGAGGATGTGTTTTTTTTTAATGATTCCCTCTCTACTTAGTCTGTATCTTGTTCCTGCAACGCTTTCCATTTCAATATTGCTTTTCAAAGTATTTTCTGGGAAGAGAAATCCATTTTTGCATACTTTTGAACCAATTTTGGAAGCAGTTGTTCCTTTCGCTTGTTGATACAATCAAAATAGAGTTTTTGAAGATGTTTTCTGCATCGAAAGAATGTCGTATGATGTAGTGCTTCATTAAACCAGTAAACAGCTCGGCAAAGAATTGTTGTTGAGCTTTGAATATTCAGTTTAATTTTGACATTTGACGAAGAAATAGGGTGTTTTTATTTGATCATACTGTAAATATAGTTAAAAAATACACGTGTTTTTTTATTCCAGGTTAAAAATTGTCAAATGTATGATAATTTGGTAGACAATAAGTCCGTCCTTACCCTCAATATTAGGTGGTCGTTGAAAATGCTAGTATGGCGCCGAAGCGTAACACGCGTCGTATTTATCCGGGATAAGCCGTCGTCGTTCATATAGAAACCTAATATCCCTAATATCAGTTACATAATCTGGAAATTCAATTCAGCGCGACGAATGCTGCAGCATTAGCCTCAAATCCCAGATCTTATACGGAGTGGAACAATTTTCAACACAATTCTTTGTTGTGTTATTTTATTATCTTACATTTACTGCATGGAAACTAGTTAATTGATATGATGTCGTTGCATGACATTGGTTTTATTTCCAAATAAAATGAATAAAAAAAATTGAAAATGCCACAAGGAATATATTGAATACAAGAAATAAATTATTAACCCCACACTTTCCCTTCATTTTCGAGACGTCCAAGGTTAAAAAGTTGGGGTGAGAAAGCAGGGGTGAATGCGAGGGTTAGACCACTCCTGCGGGTGCATAGAGGGATACTCCTGAGGGTGGTGCAGGCGTACAGGACAGTAAGTGGACTGGTAGCAGCGGTGCTGTCAAGGTCCTATCCATTGGACTTGATGGCTAGAGCCAGACGGAAACGCTGGAGGGGTGCGACCAGAGAGGAGCTACAAGAATGGATGGATGGATGGATGGATGGATGGATGGATGGATGGATGGATGGATGGATGGATGAGGAAATGGAGAGAAGGTGGAATGAGTCGGAAATTCGGGGAGGTGAACTACTTCTTGACGCAGGTGCTCACAGAGTGTGGGTTACCTCCACAAGATTGGGAAAAGAGAAACTGGAGTGTGCGAGAGATGTGAACTAGAGGATGATGTGTTTAGATGTTGGAAGAACGAGGAAGTTTTGAAGACGTAGGAAAATAAACAGGGAGAGGCGGTGTATTGGGAAAATATGGTGGACTGGAGATTATGTTGAGGGGCGAGGAGGAATGGTTGGCGTGGTAGAGAGCATCATTAGGGAAAGTGATTTAAAAAGTTAATTTTTTGGAAAGTGTATATTCTCCACTTCCGGGTACCCGTGTATGAAAAAATCCTAGCTGCTGATATTTTTATATACTTGAGTAAACGGATTTCAATTTCAATCTCAAAATTCCCATTATAAAGACCTATTATAAACGTAATTTTTTTTTTAATTGCGTAATTTTTTAATATTTGAATTATTAGTTCATGAGTTAATTTTTTTTTGATTCTGGAATATCGATCAAATATTGATTGATTGGAATTTAATTAAAAAGTGGACCATTTACAAAATACCGGTTGGCCTCAAACGAATGTGGCAGCGCCCGAAATCAATTGTCTACAAATTCCTAGTTAAACAAAATATGTACACGCATTTTTTTTACTTACAATAGAATAACTGTTAAATTTTTTTTTCTGCTAGTTATTTTACGTAACTTAGAGAACGTATCAGCTAAACATTTCCGGTCAATGTCAATATGGTTCAATAAATTTAAAACTGCATATTCGGTACTTTCAAAATGATATATTTTGTTGCTTCGATAATTAGCCCTTATAAAAAAAATTTATTTATTTGTTTAATCAATGTTGGGAAGTACAATGATATTTTTTAATGCTGTAGTCCGAAAATGGCTATTTATATTATTATAATAACTAGAATTCATACAGTGTGGAAACCACTTATGGAATAAAATTCTTTATGTCATTATTTTAGAAAATTATAAAAAATGCCGAGACACGTCAACTTTTGAATTGAGTTGTGCGTTATGTAAACATAACATATTTTTGAAATCCTCTTAATGAACCGATTCCAACAAACTGAATAATGTATGGTCAATTATGAATTATACAGGGTGAAATTTTTATTTTTACAGTTATTAAACACATAATATATAAAATACCTGATGTATTTGATTTTAATACATTAAAATAAATGATCAAAATGTCCTCCACCTAGTTGTTGGCAATAGCACAGTCTCCTATAGAACTCCTCCTTAACTTTGTTTAAAGTTTGAGGTGAAATATTCCGTATTTCTGTAGTTAGTTATCCCGTCTTTGAGGTCTACAATGCTAGTTGGTTGTGTTGCATATACTTTGTTCTTGAGATAACCCCTCAGAAAAAAATCTAACGGCGTAAGGTCTGGCGAGCTAGCTGGCCACTCAATAGTACCTCTTCGTCCAATCCATTTATTGGGGAAGATTTCATCTAAATAAGTTCTCACCATTAAAGCATAATGGGGTGTTGCCCCGTCTTGCTGGAACCAAACATTTTCATTCGGTAAGCTAGGATCTATTGCGTTGGGATATAAGTTTGCCAACGCAGGAATAACTTCATTTCTAAGCATATTTGAATATTTTTCAGCTGTCAAATTTCCATCTATAAATATAGGACCAATAATATGGTCGCCTATAATACCGGCCCAAACGTTCACCTTTTTAGGGTACTGAGAATGTGTCTCACGCATCCAATTAGGATTCTCTGCTGACCAATAACTACAGTTCTGTCAATTTACCTCTCTATTCAATGTGAATGTTGATTCGTCAGAATAAAGAATAGTACCAAGAGCTATCTCATTTCTTTCATCAATCTTTCGCAGAAATCCATTCTACTATCTGGATCGTCTTCTATTAACTCCTGCACAAAAGTTAATTTATAGGGATAAAGTTTTTCTTTATGAAGACATCTTAGAACAGTTGTATGACTAACATTATTTTCACGGGCAATTTGACGTGTACTTGAAGTTGGATTCTCTTCGACACTTAACAAAATATCCACTTTCACATCATCTTCAACGAAGTGTGGTTTTCTTTTCAATGGTTTGACATGTCCAAGTTCTCTGAATTGTGCATAAATTTTAGACACAGTACTTTGTGAAATATTAGGCAATTCGGGATACCTGTGATTAAATAAGTTTGCCACTTCAACTTGACTTCTGCAGTTATCCCCGTACCCGATCATCATTAAAATCTCAATTTGGTGAGTCTCGGTTAAATATTTCATTGTTATGTCGACAAGGAAAGAGTGTTTGACAAAGATTTTATTTTTTCAGTATAAACTGTCAACACATCAACAACTGACAGAATAGAAAACAATCCACATTATTTACTGATTTAAAACAATCCACATTATTTAGCAATTTTTAGGTTTTTATGAGAAAATTCATGGGCGTAGCAGGTTTTTTTTTAATATACAAATACGTCTATCAATTAGTTAGTTTGAATTTTTCATAAATCCATATTTAGCTAATTTAAAATAGTACCAATATTTCAAGTGTTATAAGTTATTAATTTTAAAATTTCACCCTGTATAATTCATAATTGACCATACATTATTTAGTTTGTTGGAATCGGTTCATTAAGAGGATTTCAATTATTTTCAGTTAGAAAAAGAAGCTGGTAATTATTAATTTCATAGCCTTCTGGAATTTGGCTGAATACTATCCTGATGATTTTATTTATCAAACTTAAAGGTAGCTTTATGTCAAAATAAACTAAACCCTCAAGCACATACGATCCTTACTCCACAACAAAAAACACGTCTGTTTACCCTTCTAGCAGGTTCATTGTTTTGTGATTTTTGCTTTTAAATCTACCTTTGTCTTTTCTATACATTCGCACAAATGGTCATGACATTTCATTTTACTGACTTTTATGAATACATTATTAACAATCTTTGTACGGCGCTCTGAATTATTTATTGTTATGTTGTTAAGAATGGTTTAGTTAAATGTAAATCGTGAAGTTCAGAATCAGTCGAGTGCAAATAATATTTTTCAGCCATTATACTATCTAAACAATCCATAACCTCGAATGTATGTAACTAAATTTTTATTAAAGAAAAATAAACTGGGTTTATTGTTCAATAGAACATTTTGCTTGGTCAGCCCAACGGAAATTTTTCTTGTCTTTGCAATAAACGAGATATCCGTTATTGAAAATGATGAATTTTAGAAGGGTTTTTAATTTAGAAAAAAAAAATCTTTTATTAAAATATCCCTACATTCTGTAAAATATAATGACCCATATTTTTAATCCAATCACTCAATAACTAATCTCATTCAACCACCAAATATATATATAGTGACTATGTACCCCAAGAGGGGTTTGGTCGCCGTAGCGGCTTTTTAGATCCAGATTTTGGGGGGGGGGGTCGGTTCCCGTCTCCATGTTTTCAAATCAGTTTAATTATGTTCCTCCACTGTTTCCTGTCGGTTGTTTTCGCCTTCCAGTTTCGGATACCTAGACAGTTTATGTCATCTTCAACCTCCTGTAGCCACGTTGATTTTGGCCTCCCTCTTTTTCTTTTGCCACTTGGGTTTCACTCAGTCATCGCATAAATTGTGATGTTTGGGCCTGCTCTCCACACATGTCCCAACCATTTTAACCTTTGCTCTTTTATTACACTTATGATGTCCCTCTGGATGTCTTTTTTCAGTTCTTCATTTGTTCTTTTCTTTCCTTAGTATTTTTCGTTCAAAAATTTTCAGGTCTTCTTGTTGTTTCTTTGTCATTATCATAACTTCAGCTCAATACGTTATTGTTGGTCTAATTATTGTTTTATAAATTTTCATTTTAGTATTTTTGCCTAGAAATTTACTTCTTAATGAATTTTTATTTGCCTGGAAGACTCTGTTTGCTGCCATTATTTTCTCCTTAATTTCCATTTCTCCATCTCTATTATTGGTTATTGTAACTCCTAAATACACATATATTCAAAAGTTTTGCATCACCCTAAATCTCCGAAAAAAAATGTGTTCATTATAAATGGATCAGAGATTAATCAAATAATTAGTTTCATTAAAAAAAAACGTGTATATTTGTCAAAAATTTTTAATATCCGATAATAAACTTGCTTTAAACATAAAAAGTATTCTTAGAAATTAAATAATTTAAATACAAATTGATTCTTTTTAAAGAAAAGGTTGTTAAGTGAGAACCTGCATGAGAACTTTTAATAAAGAGTATTTCCACCTCTAGAATTTATGCTAGCTTGAAGTCGCCTGCCCATGCTGTTTACCAAATTATTGATATTCTGTTGAGGAATATTTCGCCATTCTTCTTGGGCCGCATGAACAAGCTCTTGTACACTCCTGCCACTGCCCTGGCAAGCATGTCCCAAGCATGTCCTATGGGATTCATGTCATGAGATAGGGCAGGCCAGTTCAAACGATTGATCCCTTCAGTTTCAAGATACTCATTTACAGCTCTGGTCCGATGAGGTCGGGCGTTATCGTCCATAAAAACGAAGGAATTGCCAACAGCTGCGCGCCATAGTCTCACGTGAGGATGTAGAATCTCTCTGAGATACCTATCACCAGTCATCGTTCCCTCCACATGAATGCAATCATTTAACATGATACCAGCCCAAAACATAGCACTTCCTCCACTGAAGGGTGGCACGGGGCGAGCATGGGCAAGCTGAGCAACTCTCGTTGGATCCCGCCACACACGTATTCGATGGATATCTTGTACCAAACAAATCCTTGTCTCGTCGGAATAAAACACCGAATTCCAAAATTCTTCAGGCAAGGCCGCGTGTTCTTGAGCCCACTGTAGTCGGCGAACTCTGTGCTCAGGTTGAAGTCTGGGCACTTTTAATGGTCGGCGACACCTCAAACCTGTCGCAAGTATTCGTCTTCGTAATGTCGAGATCGATACTTGAACTCCCAACGCATGTCTCATATCTCTTTGGAGTGCTGGGCTGGTATTGCCATGGTCGGGTTTCTTCGGATAGTTAAGTGGATATAGCGGTTCTGTCGCTGATTAGTAACACGCCTTCTACCGCTTCTAGGTCTATCACGAAGAGAATTGGTCTGGAGATACCGGTTCCATACACGAGACACATCACTTTGCCAAACGCCAACTCTGTTTGCCACGAACCTTTGAGAATGACTTTCTTCAACTAAAGCCACTATTCTTGCACGGTTAATCTCACTTATATGACTTGACGATTAATGTTTGCACTTAAAATCGTAAAAATCAAATGCCTTGAATGTTAAAATGATCGCACTAAAAATGTTATCTTGCAAAAAAAACTGTAAACATCTGTATATTGCAAAAAATATGGAACCGCGTCATGACAAATCGGAGAATGCTGGAGTAGACCGCGATTCTATTTCCGGCCGTACCTAGTTGTTTTTTTATCACAAAATTTGGCGAATCTTAATAATTTTTGAACAGAATTTGTATTTTGTGCTATATTTGTAGTTATTACTATAAGAAAACCACGTTAATCGAACTCATGCGATATGATATCACACTAGGGTGATATCATAGCGCACGGTTCACGTCACTATGACGATATGAGAAACTTTCCGCCAGAGTAGAGAGTGCGATATATAGTTAATTTCCCATATGGTCGTAGGAAACCATTCTTAAACAATAAATTTAACTTTTTTTGTTTGTTAAAGAGTAGCTTTTCCCACATTGCGGACTTACAGTCCAGTGCGAATTGACATGTTTAACGTTGCAGGCAGCACGTGCAACGGAAGGTTAAGAAAATTATATCCTGTATATTGTAGAACGAATAACCTTGCCGATGGAGATATTTACTCTGGTCTAATGCATGTAAAGCCGGTAATAAAAACAGTTAACATTTGCATACGACAATAATCTTATTCAAAACTATTTTTATCACCCACCTTTGATCGATGTTAATATTGTTTCTTGTTAAAAACGGATCTTTTCCAGTTTTGACAAGTAATTGCAAAAGTTAATTTGTTTAACAAGTATTTATTTGTATGGAAATCACGGACATATTAATAATAATAATATTTTTAGACTGGATTGAAGCGAATTGAATATTTTAACAATAGTATATTATACAGAAAGGTGGTGAAGACGAGCACCGAATAAGGACTCGTTATATTGTCATCCTGGCCTGTTGGCTCTGCCAGTGCCAAAAAAAATTGTCATCAGTCATTTTTGGTGGAGCGCGAATTTTAAACAAATGGCATTTATATTCGAATAATTTTTTAAATATCTTCTGTGAGTTTCTCTTATTCTTTTTTCTCTTATTTTTTTGGGAATCAAACCACAATAATGTTTTTTATTTTTTATTTCGACGTTTCGGTACCGTTGTCAAGATTAACTAGTAATGAAATAATTTTTGGTCCCTATCTGACACAACGAAAAAATTTTGACAACTAGACAATCAATATTATTTTGAAGTTTAAAACTACAAAACTTTGTTGTCAAATTTTATTTAGATCCATTTATAGTAGATCACATCTCTGGTAAAATGTGAAATAAAATATTTCTTCTAATTGTGACATATGAAGTGACACTTTTTAAAACTGATTGACATTATGAATTGGTGACGAAAAATGTATTTCAAAATTAGTGACAAAAAAAATTATTCTATTTATTAAACTGTTATAATACAAGTTAAAAACATAAATTATAAATTAATTAATTATTATAAATATTGATAACACAATTATATCAAATTCAAATTCAAATTAATTCCCGACGACATATTTTTTTCATTGCTCGAACTTGCTGTTATTTGGGAAGCGGCGCACATTGCATTAGATGTTTCACCAAATATTTCTTGCGCTATAAGTTTTTTATTATTCATGGAACTTTCAACATATCCCTCCGTAACAGAGGTAGATTTCCAACCTCCATGCCTCTTTAATTTTAAAATATCAGAGCCACTGTCTGCTAGGAGAGTGGCAGAGCTTCTTCTGAAGCAGTGGCCAGTATATAGAACAGGATTTGAAAGACCAAGAAATTGTGCAATAACTTTTGGCAGACTGATAAATGTGTTAATTCCCACAGGATTTCTGGTACATTTTCCATTCGCATATTTTACAAAAAATCTGTTGTGTTTGAGAACCTGAGGACGCAACTTAATATATTTTCTTAATATTTCAACAAGATTCGTATTTTCAATGTCTCCAGTGGTAATTGCAAACTGCCGTATAACTTTTGTTTTTGAAGGTGGGATATCAACACCAATATGGCTTCCTTCGTCTATAACATTTTCAACTGGAAGAAATGTTAATTCTGCTTTTCTGCACGCTCCTGCCATTCCAATTATCATTGCAACCTTAGCCATTAAGTATTCTTTGTCATCAGCTTCCACTAAAAATTTGGCAAAATCTTCTTTAATAAAAACTTTTGACTTTTTAGCACTGTACCCGTCCGCTTGCCTTTTAATATATGCTACCAAATTTGTATATTTTTTAATATCAATATTCCTTTTCAGATTTAGTTCAGACCTTAACATTGAGTAAAGTGTACATAATGTGGAAACTTTTAGATCTTTCTTACCCTCAAAATATGCAAGTAAAGCTTTCTCATTAGCATGTTTAATT
>CAJUYI010001345.1:19058-46901 GCA_910591695.1 Galerucella pusilla
GTATTATGCAACGATCATGTATTAATAAAAATTACATGAGAGTTGCACACAATATTTTTTCTACACCCGATAAATAATGAAAAACTACAAATTTAATATTCTATTTATAAAAATTTTGATATGACGATTGAAAAATGATATAAGAGGCAGGAATAATGGGGATTATCAGTCAAAAATTTAATGTAAAATATTATATTTACGAAAAGCCAAGATTTCGTATGGTTTTGACAATTCTTCAGGGCATTAAAATATACAATACATTTAAATAAATATAAGCAAGTATTTACATGTAAAAATTAATTAAATTTTTAATACATTTTTTTTAAATACTGTAAATAGCATATAGTATGGGTGTAGAAAATTATTATTTATACAATAGAGTACAAGCATAAATTTTGCTATTGGTGGGAATTGACGATTTATCAGGTCTCCTAACACCTTGCACGCCTATTTTTTTTTTAAATATTAACTTTACTTTTAAAACGACTTTAAAAATCATAAAATTTGAAAGTCCGCCAAAACGCGCTTTACGTTCTTATTCGTGTATCACGCTCTGAGTTCTTGTGACCTAATTCGTTTCTGAAAGCTTTAAAAATGGATAAAGCCAAAAAAAAAACTTTGTATTCCAAGTATTGCATTGTTCCAGTGTGTAAATCAACGTCTATTAAAACTTCAGACAAAATATTTTTTACTTTACCTGGTTGCGCAAGCAAAAGTACACTTAAGAGAATGGCATTACTTTTGTTTGCGAAGGCCATTTTAATGTAAGTACCTACTTCTATGCTGGTAATTTTTATTCTTAAAAAGTTTGAGGTTATGTACCTATAAGTCTAGAAATCAACCATAAAAATATCATTTTCTTACGATCATACATCGAAATATGGTTGGTATATATTATATAAATAAAACATAGTTTTAATCGTACTTCCGATAATGCTTTAACTCCTCTTATTTCCTCTGCATTAAAGCAGCTGTTTGACTTCGTAAATTCATGCAGCATAAATGATTCTACTTTGGGCAAGTTATCAGTTTGTGCTTTTACAAAACCTTCGCTAGCCATATCTTTACTCACAAAATATGAAAGAATCGTCACTGAACACTGAACTAGTAAATAATAGTATATTCTTCCAAAAGTTTTAAAATATCCTCGGAAATATCGAATATTTATGAACACTTTCCACTTTACGTTGACTTTTAGAAATAAAAAAAAGCACACACAAACACGTAATGGTCTCAAACAAACATATAAATGATATTTTTACGTCGATGAAGCAATTAATGGTTGATTAAAATACAATATAAACACACAACTACACATAACCTACTGCAATACCGGCCATATTGACATAAGTAAACACAAGAGATATGACATCACACGTTCGGAAATCCTCGGGTTGTGGTCGGAAAGTGCATTGAAATTTGAGTTTTGTTTTAAAATTTGGGAGTAATTTCCAATGGAAACTGGTTTATTTTCTATTATTAGTAATTTTTGATATCATATTTACTATTATAAATTAATATCCAAGCAAAATATGAAATATGCGTGTACTCTATTCAACATTTTTATTATCAAATATACTATCACTTTCAAAATTACGATATGAAAAAATGCAATGAAAAATAAATAAATCTGAGTTTTAAGTAATTTCATACAATCCGCGCCACTACAATTTTAATAGATTTGTTTTTCTAAAAATGAAATGTTTCCTTACTCAAGCTTTATAAGTGAAGCTGTTTTTTCATTTGTTACATATTTAAACAAACTCACAATTTTTGGTTAGTGCTAAATAGTTCGGTTATTAAGTATTAACTTATTAAATTTTTTTGCCGCAGCTTCACCTGATCGATTTTTGATTAAAATGGTAAGATCAACAATCAGTGTCTGTAGATATTCATATTTCGAGAATTGCCCATAGAGATACTAAATATAGAGGCAAGAAGCCAGCTTGGAACCCGTCAGCCTGTAAGAGAGAGATAAAAAGTCAAAGGTTCTAGTTGACCTTCTCTAATAGCTCGCATGCTATAGACACAGACAACGACAGATAAACCTCTGATCCTCTGTCTCTTCCTCCTACACAACGGCCTATGGCTTGTTTCCTCTATCTGTAGTATATCTATCGAATTGCCACCTGTTTTAATCGTGAAAATTTACAGTAATAACGTCAAAGTACTTGAGAAGTTTCGACTAAACTAAATTGAAATGAATAAATTTTAAATTAGTGAATACTTGAAATTTTCTTCTTTTCATCACTTTTCCATACTTTTGACTCTAACTGTACTTGATTCATTTATTAATATATAAGTGGATGTTTGGACTTTTAAATATGCCTATTTTTGTTTTTCAAAATTAACCTTAAATATTGTTGATTTTTTTTCTATATTAATTGATGCTTTGAAAATATGGGGTGGCCAATTAAGAACGGCCTCGAGAAACACCTGGAAATTATTTTCAGAATCGTAGGTCCACCGGTAGAGGGCGTATTTGACAGCTAAAATTTTAAAATGCAAATTTTTTCAAAATTTACTTGATTAAGCAGCATATTAAATATCATAATCACATTCCTCGACAAATTCTGCATATTTTTTAATACAACAGGTTTAAGTCTATCTCTTCAAATAAGGGGTGGGGGACAGTGGGAACCTTGTTACGAAAAAACGCCTGTAATTCCGATTTTAATAAACTTGATGTTGTTTGAAGGAGCTTTAGTTGAACAATCTAAAATTTGAATCTGAATTAGTGACGAAACACTGCAAACAGCAAGGCGATATCTCTTTTTTATCCAGATATATCATAAGAAACAGGTAAATTGCTGGAATTGTTCTTCCAACGTCTAGAAGGCTGGTGAAGTAAGTTGTGCTACATTTTTTCAATTATATAAGATTGTTATATTTGTTTTCAAGCGATGTGTTAGTAAATCAAAAGCATAAAATATAAATAAAAACCGATATTTGGAAGTTCATTTATTTGGCCACCGAGGTCTCCAGACCTAGCTTGTTTAGATTTTTATTTGTGGGAGCGAGTAAAAGATCTCGTTTAAGCCGATAAACCCGCAACAAGAGCTGACATGGTTGAAAGGAAACGAAAGACGATACGAAGTATTTCAAGGGCAAAAATTGAAGCTGCTGTTTTCTCTACCCCTCAGCGATTGATTTCATGCATTGAAAATGATGGACGACATTTCGAAAATCTAGGGTCGCACTAAATTCGTACCTAGCTATTTATTGAAGGTTTCAATTTATCACGTTATTTTGAAATTCGTTCTCATTGTTAGTAGCCAACATTACATTTAGGTAATCTAGTGGCAACCGTAACATTAGTATGATGACAGTTTAAATTACTGCATACCAATGTAAGATCTTTCCATTCAGGCTAAATTTAATAATTTCTGTTAACGTGACCAGCCTTCTAGACGTTGGAAGAACAATTCCCGCTATTTACCTGTTTTTTACGATATCTATGGATAGGAAAGAGATATCGCCTTGCTGTTTGCAATGTTTCATCACTAATTCAGACTACTTTTCAAAGACCCACTTCAATTTGTATGCCTCCATTTAAAATTGTTACGAGAAAACACAATATTTAAAAAATATAAAGCAGCGCCCTCTAGCACTTATGTTATTGATCAGATTGCTTCATATTCACAAATTTTCGATTGTTTAACAAAAGCTCTTTCAAACAACATCAAGTTTATTAAAATCTGTCAAGCAGAACCAGAATTACAGTCGTTTTTTCGTAACTATGTTCCCACTCTCCCCCACCTCTTATTTGAAGAGGTAGACTCAAATTTGTCGTATTAAAAATATGCAGAATTTGTCGAGGAATGTGATTATGATATTTAATATGTTTCTTAATTGAGTAAATTTTGAAAAAATTTGCATTTTAAAATTTTAACTGTCAAATACGCCCTCTACCGGTGGACCTACAATTCTGAGAATAATTTCCAGGCGTTTCCCGAGACCACTATTGTAACAAAAAATGTTTTCCCGAACCTGTTCTCTAATCCATTCCTGAGATATGGCCGACGGCCGTTCTTAGTTGGCCACCCGGTATATATGAGAAATTTCGCGTATTAGAATTTTTTGACCTCATACCTACGTCGAAATCTTTTCGAGAATGTCGATTGAGAAATATTTCAAATTTTATTTTGGTTTTGTGTCCATTTTTCTCGAAATATGACTGTAAATTATGTGTTGTAGTATATATAGATTGTTCAAATGCATGATTACGATATTATTTTTAAATAATTTTAATAAATTCAATTAAATGTGCGAGTTTTTTTTTAGATAATATAATAAGGTAGGAAACAAATTAATCTGTATATTTATAAAAAAAAACCTCAACGTAACCGATAGGCGTGATTATTTTACAATCACACCTAGATTTCCTAAGGTGTTCATTGTAATTTCTTCAGTCTGCTTCGAGAATATTAATATTTATTAGAGTATGTATTTGTTTGTCTAATTACCTTTATATTATAATTGAAAGTAATTAAAGTTTGGTTTTAAAGTCAATTGCAAACTTTTAAATTTCCTCGATCACATAAATCACTTTCCACACTGGCCAAATTAAAGGGAATATTTAGTTGGAAAACTATAGTCAAATGCAGGCTTATCATGCGGGTCATACGATTCAACAAAGACATACTCACCGTTTTTCTTTTCTTTTATTGCGTTTAATCATAACTTCCAAATAAAATCCGTAAGATGAATAATGAATAAATGTCAGTGTTGTGAATTTGACAATTCAAAGAAACAATATGAATAATAAGAAGCAATTTTTCGGTATTTTGCATCCTCAAGCAAAAAAAAATGATACTTAATCTGATAGATTATTTCGAGAATGAATGAAAAAGTGGAAATTCGTAAATCAGTGTGCAGGAAACTTCAACAATCATTATTTTCTCCGGGTATATTTGTAATTTCAAATTTTGGTAACCTCTGTGTCTTCTGATTTGATACATATGGATAGTGACCCTTAAATCCGCACTATAAGAGCGCTTATGACTATATTACCATTCAACAAATATTTTATTCATCAATTTTTGATTTCCCAACCATTGTTTTAATAAAATTGGATGTTAAACCGATCAGTTTAAAATTTATTTTGCATTTTGGTGAAATTGTTTTTGCTATTTATTACTTTTCGACGTCTGAACGGTAAGTAAATCACTTACCGACGTGCTAAACTTAGAAACCAGTAAACACAACCTACCGTCCTGACAACCGATGCTGTAAATAAACAAAAAAGATCAATCGCGCAAAAAAAATTATGGAAATAATAGTAAAAATGTATCCGAACAAATCCAAGTAGATCACCAGCACTGCGAATACCATCTTTGCATAGAATTTTAATGTAGCATCGGTGGTTCAGTGGTTAGAATCATGGTAGAATGTTCGCCTTCCACGCGGGCGGTTTGGGTTCGATTCGCGGCCGAAGCATATGAATCGCTGCTTCGTAAACGAGAGAGAGACTCAGGAGAGAGCACACGCACGCAAGTAAGGCACATAACGAAGCAACGTAACATAACGTAACGGTCAGATCTTTTGCGTCGCGACCCCCGGTCGCTCAAACCTAAGCTGACGTAAAGAACTAAAGTTCCAAAAAATGGTATTTCGCGAATGCCCGAAAAACAAAAAAAAAATATTTTCAATTAAAAAATGTACTACTTTATTTTGGACCCACAGTGTATATAAGTGTTTAGTAAACAGTTTTCACGTTTAATTATTATAATTATGTTATATAATTATGTTAAATCTTTGGAGGTTTTGATTTTTTTCTTCTAAACTTCCGTCGGTTGTTAAAGGGAACAAAATGAAAATCCATTCAACTTCAACATCAAAATTAACCTTGACTTTTGCCAGCAAACTTCCATTAATTACCCTCCATCGGCGTCGGGCTTGTTCTCATTCTTATCTGTCAAAAGCAGGAGATTTCGTCGAGGTCGAGTAGTATACAAGGAGCCAGAAGAAATTTAAGAAGGATTTTAAGTTAGCAGTTATAAAACAGAATTTTTGATAAAGTCCTTGTATTTTGTATGGATTATATTATTTGTCCTTGATCTGGATAACGCGCTTCCTCCAATCAACCAGTTGTATAATGATCATTGGACCAAGTCATCTTCAAAGCATTAAATCAATTTTTTATTTTATTTTATTTTTTGTGCGTTTTCAATATTCTTACTTTGATACTTATTTATAAAATGGAAGTTTCTCAGGCTCTATGATGTTGTTGTATGATTTTTTCCCAATAGATTCAGAGAACTATCTCAAAATTTCGCTTCAATAGAAACTTTTTATGTGGAAAACTCGTTTTTTCGAAAATTTTATGATACTATTTGAAGACGTAGGAATTATTTTATTAAAGAGTCGTCATCTCGTATCAAAATACCCCATTTTATGAATGCTCCAAAAAAAATAAAAAAATGAGGAAACATTTTTTCATAAAATACTTCAATTTAAACCAATAGAAAAAAATTACTGAAAGGGCCCATTAAATTGTCTAGCATATTGTCACTGACAATTTAAAATAAAATATTTATTTATATCCAAAGAAAGACATGATTTCAATTAGTAAGAAAATAATAATTACAATTACAAATTGTTCATAATACTTGTCAGTGATGAAATTATAAATTCTAGATCGTTATCATTATGATTTTATCGATTTTTTATAATTGCAATTAATAACGACGAAAGTAGTGCTAGAATTACCCGTTTTTTTTTCACATATTGATTTACATAAAATTATTAATAGGGAAATTTATTGGACAATTACGTAAGGTTAGACCCAACCCAAATATAACGTATCCCCACGCCAGTTTACTTTAGAATGGTAAAAACGATCCTATTCGTTCTTTACCATAACAATTTGTTGCATACCCACATAATAACCATTACATCAGAGTTGCGTACACTATTTTTTCTACAAACAAGAAATTTTATTTGAAATATTAATTGTATTCCGTACTGAATTGTCTACATAATTCTCGACAAAAGCCGTGAGGTTGTTTTAAAGTCGTGATGTCGCCCTCTGGATCGACTGATAAAGTGGCAGAGAAAATGCAAATGCAACACCGTTACGTTACGTTATGTTACGTTGCTTCGTTATGTGCCTTGCTTGCGTGCGTGTGCTCTCTCCTGAGTCTCTCTCTCTTTTACGAAGCAGCTATTCATATGATTCGGTCGGGAATCGAACCCGGGCCACCCGCGTGGAAGGCGAGCATTCTACCACTGAACCACCGATGCTATATTAAAATTCTATGCAATGTTGGTATTCGCAGTGCTGGTGATCTACTTGAATTTGTTCGGATAAATTGTCACTATTATTTCCAAATTTTTTTTGCGCGATTGATCTTTTTTGTTTATTTACAGCATCGGTTGTCAGGACGGTAGGTTGTGTTTACTGGTTTCTAAGTTTAACACGTCGGTAAGTGATTTATTTACCGTTCAGACGTCGAAAAGTGATAAATAGCATAAAAACAATTTCACCAAAATGCAATATATATTTCAAACTGATCGAGAAGTATAAATGTCACTTTTGACATTTCGTTCAGTTCGAAGAAATTTAAATTATTTTATTAGGAATTTATTTCAATACGATCGCGCAAAAAATGGTATAAGCATCTCGAACGTTAAGGGTAATTACAACGTTTGCATGTAGAATGTAGATTCCTCTCGTAAAATTGGACAAAATGATATGAGGATTAAGGGGTCCAGCACATTTACTTTTCGAAATACAGGGTGTTGAAATTTTGAAAACTTGAATGTTTCAATTCGATAACTTTAAAATGGATGGATAAATTGATTTGACATTTGGCAGGTTGTTTTTAAATGTAAAAGGGCATATTTTGATAGAAATAGTAGTTTGTGCAAAGTGTGGATATGATGGCCATATCGCACGAGGACGAAGTTTGAGCACGACGCCGTAGACGGAGTGCTCAATCGTTCAAGTGCGATATGGACAATCCACACGAGTCGAACAGCATATTTTTCCTACACAATGTACTCCTTTATTTCAGCCCACAGTGTAGATCCTTTAGGTGTCAGTAAATTGATCTAATGATTACAATTATTTAAATTTTGTAGAAGAGGTAAAGAATTTTTCTGCCAAATAACTGGGCTAAAGATTAGAATAGATCTCTGCCAATGAATATGCCTCTCTCCTCTCTCCTCGTCCACTGTTAGTGTCTCTGGCAATAGATCTCGAATAAAAGCCGAAAATGTTGAAATGATAACAAACATATTTGTATTTATACTGGTTACTATTATGCAGCTACCAGTGATACCAACTCTCAGAAATTTATCCCCCTAAAACCCTAAACAAAAACCCCTAAAATCACCACAATTACTAGGGATTCCCCCTAAAAATTTTTATTATTTATAAAATGAATAATTAAATATTTTTAAATAATAAATACTACTAATAACCATCAATGATAGTTTTATCATTTGATCAATTCAAATTTTTTTATAAACTTTTATTGAATATAAGTATGGAGTATGGAGAGAAGTGCAATTAAAAAAACCATAATTAAAATTTTATCCCTAAAAATACCCCCAAAAAACTCCCTGTATACATATTTTCTCCCTAAATTTAGGGGAAAAACCTCCCAAGTTGGCATTACTGGCAGCTACACCCTCTAGCGCTGGAGTAGGTGACAGGAGACTTGGCAATAAGTTCCAGTATGCGTATTTGTCAAACAGATTTTTTTCTACAAGCTGTACGATGTATAGTTTGTGAGATACAGCAGGTGATCTCCATTAATCATACACCCGGTGTACGTTCAACTTTAGATATGACAAAAGAAATAATAATAAATATATTAAATTTGCATAACATGATAATTATATGTTTTAAACAGACAGCTTTTACCAACTCGCTAGTTATGAATGACAGATCATATTCGCTGATATTGTAAAAGTTAGTTTTAACATTCAATTAAAACAGTTAGAAATGGTTGAAAAAATACGATTAAAGTGAATAAAAACATGTTATACATATGTATCTTTGATAAGTACGTGTCCAAGTTGTCTGCTATTTACATAATAAAGGTGTATTAACAGTAGGCTTTAGTTTATAATCAAATTTGAATAACACGCAACCTGGAAACTACTCTTCAACTATATATTACCGTGAAAGACCGAAAGTAGCGAATGTCAACATTCGCCGGTGGATGTCGACAAATGTCAAATGCCTTGGTGAAAGTCCGAACATTTCTTAATTCTATTATACATTCGGACTTTCACCGGTATATGTCGACAAACACAAATGAGGTCCGGTGGATCTCGGACACTGCACGTCACAGTCAAACACAAGGCTCAGTTGAAAGAGCCAATCAGGACATACAAAGTGTGTTAACTGCTTGGATGCAAGACAATGATTCAAACAAGTGGTCAGAAGGTTTGCCGTTTGTCCAATTCGCCAAAAACAACAACTTATCAGAGTCCTTATGATGTCCTGTTTGGCAATAAACCAAAAAGGGGTATAACATCGTCATCACTCCCTCGCGGGCAAATTTCAAACATGTTGAAACAGACATGGATAATGAAAATACGATTGGAGCTGATCCGCAACCTGGCACGTCTTCATCTCAAGCACTGACTGATCCGCCACTTAGCACATCTTCATCTCAAGCACTGACTGAACAACACGAGCTAATTTCTTTAAAAAGAGAATCTTCTACTTCAAGCAACAAAAATGTTGCGAACCTCAAAAAAAAGTTTCCTCCTGCCCAAATTGGTGATACTGGAATTGTTTCCCATTCCCCACTTAATCCTCAGGCTTAGTGCTCTGGAGTAAACTCCACATCCTGAACCTTCTCTAGTTTTTGAGCCATCTGTATATATGCGTATTGCATTTGCAGCATCTGAATCTATGTTTCTTTTCTGTTTCATTGCCATTCAACATAGTTTTGGTCTTATTCGTGCTTATTTTCATACTATACTTCTATAATTTTTCATTCCTTACGGTTAGGTTTTGTTATAGTCTATTTTATATCTTCGGCATGTGCTTCATTTGTTAGTTCAACCTTTTGCAATTTTCTATGTCCTACCATATATTTCCAACTAATATTATTTGTTTTCTTCATTATTTCATCCATAAACACAATGCAAAGAAATGGGCTTAGTCCTCCGCCTTGTCTAAGTTCACTTTGAGTTATACTATTATTTTGAAACTAAGCGATACCATAGAAATTTTCATTTGATATCAAATAGTCGTGTCAAGACTTATAATTACATTAAATGCTTATGTAAGGCTACGTAACAAGTGAATAGATTCAAATTAGAGAATGAATTGAATGGATTAGCGATTTTCTTATTTCCTAGCTTATTAAGATTTTTTCTAATTTTGACATATAAAGTGACACTTTTTAAAACTGATTGACATTATGAAACGTCTTACTTTTTGTAACTAGTTGCATAAAGTAATATTTTATGCAATTGGTGACGAAAAATGTATTTCACAATTAGTGACAAAAAGCATTATTCTATTTATTAAACTGTTATAATACAAGTTAAAAACATAAATTATAAATTAATTAATTAATATAAATATTGATAACACAATTATATCAAATTCAAATTCAAATTAATTCCCGACGACATATTTTTTTCATTGCTCGAACTTGCTGTTATTTGGGAAGCGGCGCACATTGCATTAGATGTTTCACCAAATATTTCTTGCGCTATAAGTTTTTTATTATTCATGGAATTTTCAACATATCCCACCGCAACAGATGTAGATTTCCAACCTCCATGCCTCTTTAATTCTAAAATGTCAGCGCCACTGTCTGCTAGGAAAGTGGCAGAACTACTTCTGAAGCAGTGGCCAGTATATAGAACAGGATTTGAAAGACCAAGAAATTGTGCAATAACTTTTGGCAGACTGATAAATGTGTTAATTCCCACAGGATTTCTGGTACATTTTCCATTCGCAAATTTTACAAAAAATCTGTTGTGTTTAAGAACCAGGGGACGCAACTTAATATATTTTCTTAATATTTCAACAAGATTCGTATTTTCAATGTCTTCAGTGGTAATTGCAAACTGCCGTATAACTTTTGTTTTTGAAGGTGGGATATCAACACGAAAATGGTTTCCTTCGTCTATAACATTTTCAACTGGAAGAAATGTTAATTTTGCTTTTCTGCATGCTCATTCCAATTATCATTGCAGCCTTAGCCATTAAGTATTCTTTGTCATCAGCTTCCACTAAAAATTTGGCTAAATCTTCTTTAATAAAAACTTTTGACTTTTTAGCACTGTACCCGCCCGCTTGCCTTTTAATATATGCTACCAAATTTGTATATTTTTTAATATCAATATTCCTTTTCAGATTTAGTTCAGACCTTAACATTGAGTAAAGTGTCCATAATGTGGAAACTTTTAGATCTTTCTTACCCTCAAAATATGCAAGAAAATTTTTTTTCATTAACATGTTTAATTTTCTTCTCATCACACCACGTAACAAATTTTTCGTATGCCAAATTATAAACTGCCTTCGACTTTTTGGGAATTACCGACAATAGAGCATTACCTGCTGCCTCTTCAATATCGCTTGGTAGCTCTTCAGAGCTTGAATCACTCATTTTAAAAAAATAAAACTAAAAATATATCAATCTCGCTAAAAACCTTCCGTCTAGACTTTTTTACAAAAATCTCACGCGTTACACAAAATTAGGCATTTTGTAACTGACTGAACTATTCTAGACTATTCCAAAGCATTTTATTGTTTAAAGATGTGGAATTGGGCTATAAAGATGATTTGGTTGTCTCTCCTCAACCTCAAAGCATTAAATTGGGAAGCTATCAATTTTTGTATAAGTACGTAAAAAAATTGAACCGCATGTAGACCTGTAAGAAGCAGATTAAATTCAACATAAATTTAAATTACTTCCACTGGTTATTAAAAGTCTTTATCTCGTTCAGGTGTAGACTATAATGATGGCAATTTTGCAAACTATAATTTATATGAAAATTAAAAAGTTAACTCTGTCTTATCTCCATTAAAATCAGTAACGGTCATTATTGGTCGGCGCCTATAATATTCAAAAAATGTACGTGACTATAATACTAAATAATATGTTCCAGTAAAATTATTGACATAAAATTGAAGTAGTGGGAAAAAGTATCAACTTAATTATTTTATTATAACAATTATTTGAAAAAAATAGTGAAGGTATTGATGAAAAAAAAGGAGCTCCTTGAAAATATTCATAAATGGAATTGAATAATAAACAGGAATTAAAAAAATTTGTACATTTACATCAAGAAAAAAAAAGACAATCATTTCTCTGCATGAATTACCTATCCTCTATATATATATACAACAATTATAAAACCCTTCGTATGAAGTTTTTTATAATAATTAGTTCAAATCAACTGTTAAAGCGTTCTGTAATTGCCGGTAATGCCGCAAACTAAGTTGTTTCTAGCGCAATAATATCGTTACATTTAATTTTATAATAATAGGTACCTTTTTTCTTGTCATTATACAATGAGATCATTTGAATAATGATTTTATAACATGTCACTTCGTCTGTATCTATAGGTACGGGACCACGTATTTTTGAACGAGTTTACAAAAATTCGATAGTACCTACTCATCTATTTTGTAGATAATCCGTAGAAAAAATTCAGAATTTTCAAAGAAAAATTAAAAAATAACACTAAACATTTCAATAGCAATTATTTCAACCGATATTTTCAATAAAACACAGTTTAAATGTTCAGTGTAAACCCAATTGCAGCACCACCTACCGGGACCAATTGTGAATACAAATCATCCAAGTACCTACTCAAACACACACATAAAATTTCATCAAAATCGGACCATCCGTTTTGGGAGTTATTCATTATAAAGCCGTTTGAAGTGCCACCTACCGGGACCAATTATGAATCCATTCTCGAATTCACTTAAACACACGTCAGTAAATATCGTGTTATATTTTTATTTATTCAAAAACATTCTCGCGTTATTCTAAAGATATTATACTTTTTATAATTTACAAAATATTCTTTATTTATTTGTTATTTTACAGACTCAAATATCAGAAGACAGCGCCATATCTTCGTGCTCAACTCCGTCCACCCCCACTAGTCCTATCGATTTCGACATAAAAATTGCAACGATTGAAGACGAACAACAAGTTTTGGAGTTTTTGCAAAAGTTCTTCTACAAAGATGAACCGCTTAATTATTTTATGGAACTTATAACCGACGAACATCCAAGATGTTTGGATTTGGAAAGATTTACGTTGAAAGATTTGGACAACGGCGTAAATTTATTGGCTGTGCAGAATGGAAAAATCATTGGGGTTTGTTTGAACGGTTAGTTTTTATGAAATTTGACAATAATAGTATATTACGACTATTATTATATTTATTTGTTATTTATAGTGATACTGAATGTACAATCGGAACAACTATTGCCAAAATTCAAAGCACCACTGAAATTATCACTAACAATTTTCGAACAATTCAAAAGATTTTCATTAATGTTAGAACAACTCAAAATATTCTCCGTAACTGTTGATGAAATATTCGAGGAAATATCTCAACAGGTACTTGTATTTTCTTTGTCAGGTTGCAATATTTTTCTGGCAGTATTCTCTTTGTTGATACGTGATTCTTCAATATATTATCCTTATGCTACCGTACTCAATTTCCAACCACCATGTCTTTTAAGACAAGTGAGGTCACCGCCACCAACAATAAGAAGTGTAGCAGATGTTCTTCTTAGCGAATGTCCAGTATACAGTATACTCCTTCCAATTTTCTAACTTAAAACTAAATTTATTTTGATTTTGACTTGGTTGGAGAAAAAATAGTATATATCATACGGACTAAAAGTGCCTATTTTTACTCGCAATTTTGCATTCGCTCGGCGCTTCATGTTCAATACATAATTCTGAGCCCTCAGACAAAATTTGAAGTTTAAGAAACCAATTGCACTTAATTTATGTATCATACATCTATCCGGACTGACTGACCAGCTCTGTTCTAATGTATGACTGACTGACCAACACAACTTTCATTTATATACATTAGAGAAGTTATATAATAATTTTAAGCTTCAAGAAATTCATTTTGTTCCCCCGGCAAATGATACACCTTTAATATCGCACCTGAGCCACCTGTTCTACGGCCCGCTTGACTAACCGGAGTGTTTGTGTACCCATTGGCTATAACGATTAAACAAAAAACCAGCCTTAAGGAATTGAAACAGTTTTTTTGGCCCTGGCTCTCCGGCAGATAGACCAGCCTTCACACATTATTAGATAACCTACCCAGTACTCGATGAGTGTATGTGTTTTGAACAGCATATAATATCTGGGCATATCAAAAAAGTTTGACATGCTTTGCGGAAGAATAGATCAGAATGTTCCCTTTTAATTTTATGCTTAGTTGTATTTTTATTAGTTAATTCATTTTTGTATTGTATAAATCAGTTCAAATTGTTAAGTTGTTTCGTAATATTGTTAGTTTTTTAAAAACACTTTTTCAGTTAATTAAAAGTTTAGTTATATATAATATATTTATTCATTAAAGTGGAATTCTTTGGAAACAATTTAAAACAGTAATAAGTGTACATAAATTATATAAAAAAGTCGTAACTCGTAGACAGGTGAATTTAAAAAAAAAAACGTACCTTAAAAGGACTTTAATGTTAGAACCAGTTTATGCAATATAAATTATAAATATAATATTGAAAGGTTTTTTATTTCGTTAATAAAAAACTAAAAGTAATAAGTGAAAGTTCAATAAATTGATAAATATAATAAAATTAATTAACTATAATGTTAAAAGTTATTTACGAGGGTTACAACATAAAGTAAATAACATTGAAGGGGGAACTGAAATGACATCAGAGAGAACGCATCCCCATCAACCCCCCCCCTACGATTGCGTACTAAAATAGGTAGATACTACAAAAATCTCATCTATCTTCAATTTGTGTTTGTTTTCTTGGTGTATCAACGAAGTACAAGGTCCAATAACAATTTAATTAAGATATCCAACTTATTTTGGAATGGGCTCGTTTACTAAAATTTTTGAATCATTTTTAACTGTCGTAAAACAAAGTACTAAGGATAAAAATATGATTTTGAAAATTTCATGTCAATAGAATATGTCGTTCTCCTAATACAACCGATTAAACAAGCATACCGAGAGCGGGGCGAAGACTATGACTGTGACGTCACCGCATATGAAAGTTAATGTGCACTAACATTATATATATTACGCTTCTGACTGTAACGTGCCTCGCGTAGAATTTATTCATTTTGAATTACTTACAAAATTTTTGTGTTGATAAAATAAAATTTTTGGACCTAATTAAAAAAAAACAGACTCATTAAATCTTCCAGAAGTGGACTTCCTAATGATTATGTAGTTTTTTAATGAAAACACGAGTTTATTAAATTATAATTTTATAAAAATAAGAAAAATATGCAAATGAGCCCATTATCATAAATCTAAAGCAGCATCCACATTATGTCGAATGGTGTCGATCGACAATCGACTACTGTAAAACTGCGTCCACATTATGTCGGGCGACCATCCACACTGGATCGACATCGTCGATCGACACCATTCGACATAATGTGGACGCGACTTAACGGTAGCTCAGCCACTACCATTTCCCATTATTTGAGATTGAATGTTTTCTTGGTGTATTTTCGAAATCCAGGCTCCAATTGCGATGACATTTAAGTGGGATTAGCCTAGGGCTACACTAGTCGGAGTTGGTAATTTGGTCCCCAAAGATGACGTCACGAAATTTCAAAAGGTAATTTGGTCCCCATGGCTGACAGGTATAAATTCCCTACAAGTAATTTCGTCCCCGCAATCAGGTATATGCTTTCGGTTCAAAGAAGAAAGAAATAAAATCAAAACATGAAAATAGTTTAAAGGTTTTAATTTCAACTCTATGGCATGAACATATAAATAATTTTTACACAAATGAGAATTTCAAAATTTTACACATTTAAATGAAATACATGTTAAAAAATGAGTTCTATCTATTTCAGAGTTTTTGTATTTTTCTATAAGGTTTTCTATAAATTTTTGACGATTTCTAATTTTAGGGTCTCTTACATAATGTTTCAAATGACAACTTTGCAACTTGATATCAAGTTTCGATTTGGAATTCATTTAATTTCTCAAGAAATGTTATTATATTTGGATGTTCTTTGTAAAATGAATCGTTAAAAGTTCTGTGAAAAGCTTCGCAAGCGTTTGTTGTTCGCGTGAGATCAGACGAATTTTTGGCCCAAATTGTCGGTGGAAAAAGAGATTCTTCATCAACATAATTCTCGATTAGATAATCAGCGTACTTCTCCAATCTCATGTCATTTGGTCAACGCAATCACCCACTTCATTAGGATCTAAATAAGTAAGACCAAAAGTCAAGTGCAACCACCGACCAATATCACTGCTCGCATCGTTACATTCCACAACTAGACCGATAGTTTTAATTTTTCGGAACCATGCCTGGGCGAGATGAAATCTGCATCCGATGATTTGAGTGGAAGGCCAAACTTTTCGAACGGCTTTATGTATGGCCATTTCAAAATCACACACTATTTCCTTAAAATCGAAGTTAATATTAATTTTGGAGCACTTATCTTGAACCAAAAGAAACAGTCTTCCGTATGTTACCGATTTTTTATTGGGTAGAAGGCATACCATTAAAGGTATGTAATGTTCGTGTAAAAAACCGTGAATTGTAAACATTTGTGTGAAATATTTGGCACAATAATCAAATGTACCGTCGACGTAGATTCGTTGCGTTTTCCCCAGAACTTCAAGATTTGAAAGACACGTAAACACAATGATATATAACACACAATTAATAAAAAGGAATTGTTCATCAAGCGAAGTTTTTACATCAATCGAATTCAAACTTTCATGTACATCGTTAATATTTTTCGGAAGCGCTGGTATAAACTTACGTCGACTATTATAAACAATATTCTTCCTAACGTACTCGACGTCCCTGGTTGTTAGTGTCGCTGGTAAATTTTCTTTCAATGCCATACGTATAATTTTTGACGGTTTTTCAGAAATATCGTCAACAGCTTTTCTCTTGCAAACTGCAGAAACTGTTTGCCTATTTAACGTTGAAATGTCCGCAAGATGACAGTGTTCGGATGAAGTTTTAGTCACGAATATTGCACTTGATACACCTAATGTATTGATACAGGCCTTACATTTTCTGTTGGTACATTTCCAATAAGTTTCTTCTGAAGTTTTCAGTTTTTTGTGGAAATTAAACTTGTAACCGTTAACTACAAGTAAATCCTTGCCACGATTACTTTTAATAATTTTCACCTCCATAAATTTGCTTTCTCACAACCATTCACACGTACTCAAACTAAGTAATAATTCAAATGATTGCAAATTATAATAATATAAGGGTTTTATATCCGTCTAAACTACCTGTTATTCCTAAAAATTTCCAAGAAGCAGAAATAATTATATTTTAGTTTGGGGGCGAAATTACCAGCCAGATTATCGAAGTGCCTGGCTACCAAAGGATTAACACAGGTAGCGGGGACCAAATTACCCATCCCCACACTAGTAGGTCCCTGATCATAGTCGAGTGCCTACCTTATTTTGAAATTGTCATCGGAATTGAAATCGTTTTAAGCAAAAAAGTTATGCCCAATTAATTGAAATTGTATCTACCGTTTCGTGTAGACTGCCCTTAAGTATATTTATTAATTTTTTCAGGTGTTATTGAAAGAGGAATGACGGAAGACGAGTTCGTTTGTGAAGATAAAAAATTTTCAAAAATCGTAAAATTATTGGAATACGTAGCTGTAGAATCGGACCCATTCCAGATTTATCCAGGAATTGATAAAGCAATGGTGGTGAAAATATTATCCGTTGATGATTCTTATCGAGGCAAAGGAATCGCCAAATACCTCATGGCAAGAACCAGGTAAATCTAGATCTACTTATATCATTCACAAGAGGATGGAATTTAAAAAAAATAATATTTTTAATTTATAATTGTTTTTTTTTACAGAGAAATCGCAAGATACGAGGGTTGCGGATTTATAACTGTGGATTGTTCGAGTCACTATACAGCGTGTGCTGCGAAAAAACTTGGATTTGATTTACATTACACTCTTAATTATGAAGATTACAAAGTTGATGGGAAAGTTGTATTCAAACCTGCGGCTCCTCACAAATCTTTGACTGTTTATACTCAGAGGATATTTTAAATTTCGTTATCAATGTGTGTCCCAATAAGGGGGTTAAATGTAGGAATCGAATTTCACCATATTTCAAGTTACAAAAAAATATAAAACCTACATTGAAATTAAATAATTGTGGTCATATATAAAACTCTCATTAGGTTTTGTATTTATTTCATTGTCAAAATGTTTAAAATGATTTAATCCAAGTTTAAGATCATTTAGAATTATGTTTTGGCATCTAAATTTTTTTTTGTAAATACTTTTAAATATATTTTGCTCAAAATTAAGATCTTTGTTATAAAAGATGTATTATATTTATAGTTTTTATTAATTTGTTGATTATTTTGTTAAAATTTTATTAATGTTATATTTTGAACTTCATTCTTAATTATTATTTACACTCTGTATTATCTAGAGTAGCAAACGATAATAGTTTGTTATCTCATTATATAATTATGACAGAAAAACTCAAAATATATTTATTATATATACTCACTACATATTTTAGAAAAATTTATTTTTTTGTTAAATATACTGAAAATATAATTGTTAGAGGTTATGAAAATAAAACGAGATAAATGTTCTTGTATTATAGACACTCCACAAAAAAGTGCTACTATATTTTTTTTGTTATTTTTACTCCTTTCAAAGTACCTATATTTGGAGAAATAAAATTATCAATTTTGAAACAGTCTAATGTATACACTAGGTATACCACAAAAATAAAAGGAGTAATTTGTGATAAAATAAACCATTTCTTTCAAATTTTTTTAATAATCACCTTGACTGCTTCAGAGAATAACTCACGAGTCTTGTCGGGATATTATTGATATAAAATAGAAATAAACCACTTATTACTAAATTATTCAAAATTGCTAATTATAATTAGTTCCTGTCATAAAAACTCTGTGAAATATTATACTTATTGTGTGTAAAAAATGTTTTTATTAATGTACACAGTAGAAAAAAGTGATTAGAAATTTGATGTGATAATTATTGTACCTTTTTAGAGTGTTTTATTTCCATAAATGTATTTTATTCAATAAAATATCAACGGTATAATGTATTTAATTAAATAATCCAACTTCACAACACCTCCTCATTATAGGCCAGACGATAAGGGTAACAACTACTAGTAATTAGCAATTCGGCTGATTTTTTTTTCCATAAGTACCTTATTTTATGTAGATTAATATAAAAAAAGTTTGCCAGTCTATCGATTTCCCAAATTAGAAAAAAAAATGAAAAAAATTTTTTTTTTCGAAATTTTTCAATATTTCGCGCTTGGAGGAAGGTAGTGAAAAATAAAAAATACCACCGTGTAGGAGGAGTGTTTTGCAGCAAAAAAGGTTTCTTGCCTTTCTTTCGTCCGAGCAATGGTTTGTCCGGAAAAAATTTGGTAAACTAAATATGTGTTCCGCATCCGCGCGACTCAATTTTCTGAAGCGCGGCGGAGTACATTATAAACTATTGTAGTTATAATGTATAGGGTTGTCCAAAAAAAAACCAGAATTTCCTTTTTTATTGATGTCGGTTTTGTTTAAAAGATAATTGATCAAGACACACTACTAATCTAATATTTCGCGTTTTGTTTAAAAAACAAAATAGCGGACACATCCAAAATTTAAAACTGACTGGAAATTTTTTGTTTCGCACTGTATATGTTTGCGAATTATTTTACGAAAGTTCAGACATTTGTGAATGTAACGAGAGGTCAAACACAGAAATCAGTCAAAAATTGTCTGATGTATGCTTCGAAAAAAACAAGTATTTAGTGACTGAATAAATTGAAAATTATAACCCAGAAAGAAATGAAGAAAAAAAATGGGGTGCGATGTGGAATCGATTAAATAAATAAATCTATATTATATTTCGTTCAAATTCTATATATAAATAGTGGGAGGTGATAGAAAATTATTTCTTTGTATTCGAGTACTCAGTAAATACTCGATTCTTGAGACTATTCAAGAACAGAGTACTTGACTCTCCCCAACACTACTTTTGATCTAAAATGACCCATACCGACTGGTCTATTAGCTAAATGAATAATACTGATATTGAATACAAAATAAAACAATTTTAAAAGAAAAAAATTTAAATTTATTGGTTGTTACAACTTCACGCGCTCAATACACATGCACCTCCTACAGCTTTAATTTTATCTTCCGCAGATTTTGAGAAGAATTTAGCTTTTACGATAACAGGTTGTTCAGGTAATCGGCCTTTGCCCAGAAGTTTGTAATAACCCTGTAAATGAAAAATAATTATCACACATGGAAAGTGTCTGAATAATGGAAGAAATTAGTAAATAAAATCTCAGAAAATGAACATTCGGCATTATAAATACGACCGCCCGTTCATATCAATCATCATTGGTAACAGCATCAACAAAATCCCGAGTAAATCAACAACACAAAGTTAATAATCTACAAATAACTACTTACTGCTTTAACTATGTCAATTACTGGAGCTTTTTTATCAGCATTGTCCTTATATTTCAACCTAGTCTGTTCACTAACAAGGGTCCATAATTTGTCCAAGTTAATAGCTGGGCACCATTTAGAGTTTTTCCTCACATGGTAATTTCTCATACCCAACTAAAACAACATATTTGTTATAATTAAAAAGTTTCTTCTCAGATATTAAAAGACTACTTTACCTTTCCGAAGTATCCAGGATGGTACTTGTCGAAGTTGATTCTGTGGTGGTGCATACCACCAGCATTACCGCGACCTCCAGGATGCTTACGATGTTTGCCTAAAAAAATGCATACATACATGTAAAAAGAAATTATAGAAGCAAGGGGAACTATATATTGATTAAGAAATATCAGTGAAACGAACATGAATCATTTTTATCATACCGCCCGTTCGACAATTCATCATTTGAAATAAACACAATTATATATTTTTTTCTAATTCTTTCAATATATTTAAAAGATTACTTACCAATACGACCGTGACCATGGCTTACATGTCCTCTTAGTTTCCTAGTTTTCTTTTTATGTGTCGACTGAAAGCAGAGAATAATATAACCAACAAGTTCGTTTCAGTATTATTTCATCAAAAATAATATCCGAGAACAATATATGGCATTCACCAAACATTCTTTAATATCCAGATAATTGGAATTGAAAAAAATTGTTAAAAATGCAATAGATGATTAAGATATTTTAAAAAATCTTCAACTTTTCACAATAACAGACAACACTTACCATGTTGACGAGAATGAAGAACTTTTTCAAGCTGGACAACCTAAATTGTAAACATAATAGTCCCTAAATAGATATAGGCTGTCAGATTGTATTTTATTTAGTCAATTTTTCGCCATGTACAAATTAAAAGTCGGTTCATCGGAGTAAAACCACAGATCTGTATATAGAATAGATCTATGGTCAGCAGTCGGAGTAAAACCACAGAATTGTATATAGAGCCATAGAACTATTATAGAATAGATCTATGGCAGTAAGGGGAGCCATCCTAAAGAATAAAAGTTTTTTGTCTTGGGCGCGATTATTTAATTTGTTAAAGAATAGTACTTTTAATTTTTAAACTTGAAGAAAATAAGAATATTTCCAGTTTTTTGATGATATACTTGGAGTTGTGCTTAAAATGTATTCAATATTGTATAGTATTGCATAAAAGTAATATGTATTTCCATTTCTGAAAACTCTTGTGATACCAAGTCGAATTTAATGTTGGTAATGTACTAATGCATTAATTATTATTTAATCAGTCGATTGTGGTAATTTCACTAACACAATACACTTATCACTCTTATCAGTTATAAGAAGAAGTGGTCTCAAACTACCAGAAATACCTAATTCAGTTTTGAATAATTGGAGTGCGCGGACATTAATTTATATGGACAAAACTTCCAAATTTAAAAATCAATAAACACAAATAGTACTTTAGATTTAACTGAAGGTAGTAGTTATAATTAGAACAGAATATGCCGAACGCCGAATTACGTAAAAGAAAGGTACGTACTGTATATTATTTACAAGGTTTTTTTAAGTATTTTTTGTATACGTGGGACCAATATTTGACAGTGTCTTTTATTTATTTAATTGTATTGTTTTTATAATGTATTTATGATAAAGATTTATTTTTAAGAGAACTGGGAATGTATAGTATACCAGTAAGTTCATACTTTTCTGTTTTAGTTTTTTTATTTATTGATACATAACCTATTTTGTATATTTATTATCAAAGAATTAAGTTTATTGTGAATTGTAATGGTTACTTTTGATTCAATTACTTTTGAAGGTATTTAATAAGATATAATATACATAGTAGAAATTTGTAGAACTAAAAAAGGTACTTATTAGCATTGGTAATTAAGATGCTAAATACTATTGACCCAAATAGTGATAAACTTGTAAATTTTTACTAAGAATACATGCATAATATTATAGATTTTTGTGTATGCTTCATTTTCAGATTGCACAACATAATAATGATAAGCCTAACAAAGGACCTTCTAAGAAGAAGAAGGAAAAAGGAGTTATTTCTATACACACATCACTTTTGTGTCTAATTCTAAGTGGAAGTATTTTTACAACTTTTATAAGTAAGTTTATTCATTTTTATAGGATTGTTTCATCAAATTTAGGATGATACTGAAGTTTTAGAGTAAGTGTATCTTTTTCGTACACAGATAAACTTGAAAACATAACAAATTAACTGTTATTATTTATAAAGTACTAATGCTGTTTGGAAAAATATTTGGATAGAAGCCACAAATATTGCAGGATTTATTTTCAATATTCTTAGATAACTTGTCAGTTAAATTTAAAAGGGTAAAAACCTGACACAATATCATTTTATCATGGTTTTAAGGTATTTGGTATTTCCCTGAAAGAAACAATAATATAGCAATTAGTACATTTGTTATGTGTTACTTTATTTCTAAGTGATACCATTCACAGTCTCATTATTCTAATATTTGTTATTGATAAGAAATGATAGTATATTATACTAATCAACAGGAAATGTTGAACAAATTGTTATTTTTTCACAGAATTCTACAAATATAAATGCTTGAAAATAAAAGGCAAAACATCGACAGTGATGTAAATGAAAATATTCTTATAGGGGCATTTTAAAAAGATGAAAATTGTTTCTATGATTCGCATTATTTAAAATTGCTAATTAGAATATTGTATTTTTCTTAGTGTCTTTATCAGACTTAAACCCACACACATGCTTGTCCTTTTAGGAATTAACAAAACTAATCAATCAACTCAATTTAATCTGTAACTGTTTTATTGATAATTATTTGATATAAACTATAATTATTTCCCAGATTCTTTTAACGGCGTTTCTTTGAGTGAATGTCTGTAGTTTTTAGGATGAATGGTTGACTTTGTTCTAATTTGATATCTAAATTTTGTTTGAATCTTTGATTAAAAAAAAAAAAGACAACACAAAATAGTAATTCATTCATAGAATGAATTTAAATATGATCAAAAATTGTTTGAAATCTGGGTGCTATGAAAACACAGGACCAAAGAAGAATATTATGCCTAAAATTATATGCAATGTTGCCAGTATTGATATTTTCAAGACAAATTGTTTATTACAGTTTTATACACTGATCAAATACCATGGTTGATGGCACATAGAGCCGTCGACAGTTTTGCCAAGAATGTCTTAGGAAGTCACAAACCTGTCTATGCAGTGGTAATGGACGCTGGAAGCACGGGATCTAGAGTGCTTGCGTATTCGTTTCATGAATCATATTTTGGTAAAAATTAATATTTTCGAAAACCGGATTATTTTTATTTCATTTAAAATCGTTTTTAGGGAACCACTTGATTTTGGATAAGGAATTGTTCGAATACACTAAACCTGGTTTATCGTCCTTTGCCAAGGAACCTAAACAGGTATGTTTTATTACAGATTTAAAGGATAATTGTTTATTTACTTTGAACTTTCTATCTGATAAAACTGATGATACTAACAGAAATATGTCTGGTAAACCATAATATTTTTTTTCTACTCCTATACTATGAGTTGTTAATAATATGCCAATTTTCAGTTTCAAAATGATACTCATTATAATACTGGTTTTCATTATAAAACCAAAGATTACAGAATAAAAATATAAGATGTTTCACTTCAGGGTGGTTTGAATCAAGTTGCTGTCCCAAATGGACGCCGCTCTCATTTAAGCTATACAGGGGTAATTAGAGAAATATATATATTTAAATTAATAGGATTCTTTATCACAAAGGTTTATTTTTAAATGTTAATTATTTCGAAAAATGTTCGGGATATGAATTTGAAAAGGTAAGTAAAAAATAAACTTGAATTTTTTTTTTTGCTTAACGTGCCTCGACAGCGCTGGTCATTGGCACAGAAAAAATAAATACAAATATTCACATAATTTTTACAAATATTTAAATTAGATTTTACAGTATAGGTTGGTAGCTTTCAGGAACTGTAAGACTTTCTTGATTTCGGTAGGGCAGTGAAGCATTTCCTTGAGGTTGGACCTAAGATCAAGTTGTTTGTATATAGCAGCAAATTGTTTGCAGTCCGTCAGTATGAGCTTAACAGTCACAATATCATTACAGCTATAACAAAGGGGACGATGTCCTGAAGACATCAGATATCCATGTTTTAGTTTGGTATGACTGATTCGGATTCTTCTGATTGTAGTAGCCTCTCTCCGGGTTAAGAAGTTCAGGGAGAGAGGAGAAGTGGATGGATGGATATCATGAAGTGCTGTCGTACTATTGCGCCACAGGTGTCGCCAAGAATCTTGTGTAGCGTTTTTGAAGTGGATCTTCAGGTCGGTTGCGAGTTGGACAATGTGTGTTGAGTCGTTATTAGTGGTAGCATCTTTCGCGTGGCGGTCCGCAGTTTCGTTACCATCAATGCCGATGTGAGATGGAAGCCAGATGAGAGAGACTGTTATATTTTGAGCAACGAGAGTTTGATAGATGTCGTGTATATTCTGGACAATTGGGTGGTCAGTGAAGATTGACTTGATCGACTGAATGGAGGAAAGGGAGTCTGTGCATATTGCAATATTTTTGTGGGGTAGGTGGATGCTTTTGAAAGCTTGAAAAATGCTTTGTAGCTCGCCTGTGTGAACGCTACACACTATAGGTAGGGTGAAGGAGCTTATGAGTTCATGCTTCGTGGAAACTGCACAACCAACACCGGAGTCAGTTTTGGAAGCGTCTGTGTAGAGTATTAAATCATAAGTTTTTTTTTGTAGTAATTCTAGGAATGCTTTCTTTATAAGTGCAGTGGGAGATTCATGCTTATTATAAATGGTAAGTGAGGTACCTATCGATTGTAGGGATTGAATTTTTAAAATGAATCAATTCACAGTTTTTATCCAGCATCTTAGTAATTTTGTGGTACTTATTGATAAGCTAGCAGATATTTATCACAAATTCAATTGAATATACTCATCAGCCACCAGAATGTTAAATTTTGATCTTTAAATAACGCGTTTTTTTGGATTGATAAGGTTAAAATAGTAAAAAGAGAAGCAGCTGCAGGATACCTTTATTAAAAATTTTTATAAATGTTGTAAAATACTAAGTTTTGAGTTTGGTTCATGTATTAAATTTAATCTATTGTCTTTCAAATCTTTCAATATACATTTGAGAGTAGAATATATACGGACTCTGGTATAGAGACTGGCATAATATTTGAAAGAAAATTGATTACATGGATGATGAGAAGAAAATTTAGTAAATTCGTTCAAAAGGAACTGACCAATTCCCCTTTGGTTAGCTATAGAATTGAATTTTTGTGTTTTCTTGCTTAATGTACTTGTTTATATAATATCCTTATTATAAAAATAAATCCGCAAATATTAAAAAATATTTAGTGTTTAAGCTTTGCTATTAAAAAGAAAAATATTAATATGACTTTTTGCTCATTTCAACAATTAATTAATAAATTTAAAAAATCTATACAACATAAATATAAAACACGAACAACCAATTATAAACACCGTTCTAAAATAACAGCGCTCGACGGGCGACGTCCCGTATAATATGCCAAATTAAATGCAAGTAAGGACGTAGCGACGTACTATACCATCCAAGTCACCAGACAGTCACCAGCGACATCGGTGCTTTACGCGATAAATCCGAACGAGTGAAACATCTTATATTTTTATTCTGTAATCTTTGATAAAACTGAAAAATTGACCAATAAAAATATAGATTTTCAAATACCCAAGTGGGCAGATTCAATATCTTCTGTAGTTTAAATCTTTTGCGTCAGTTTTAAAAAGAAATGTCGATTACCAGACCAAAAGTACTTAATGACCAAGGTAAATACATGTTTGAACTCATTATTTTTTGCTTTCAATAATTTATTACTAATTTTGTATAACAGTAACATACCTATACACTTGCAAAAGATTGTTTTCCATCTTTACGTGCCGGGTTCGAGTCCCGGGTAATACATTTTTTAAATATTTTTTAAATCAAATTTCTTCGTAGAAAAAATAATGTTTGAAACTCTCATCATTACATGATAGTTGCATAATATACTAATTTTGAATCCACAACATCGCTATTAACTGTCTGTATTTTTAATATTTTCTTTAGCAAGGATATTTAGTTGAGGATAATTATTTTTCCATCATAGTATTTATGGTTTTACCTCTATTATAACATCAGCAGGAAACCTTGAACATTACACGCTAATTTTTTACAGTTTTAATTTACTTTTATATCTTTAGTGTACAAATAAAAAATGTCACAATTAATATATTGGTTTTTTTAATTTTTTTATGGGAGTTGTCAGTAGCCTATTTTTATATTATTTTTTAAATAATTCTTCAATATCAGCAATTGTATATCAATAGTTTGTGTGTCATTACAAATACATTTAGTTCATAATAGAATTATACAAATTGTTATTTAATTGTAAATACCTAATTGTAAATTATACAAAGTATAAGATCGAAAATCCCCAGAAACGAATGGAATTATAATTTCTTTATCTTAATAATATTTACATGATGACGCAGTCCGTTTTCAACTAAGATTTTTGTCATTTTTGTCTGTTATAAAATTTTTTCGAAAAATTATCAATGTCCTTAGGAAATTGACCAAGTAAAAATACTTTGTGGCTCAAACTATGAATCAAACAAAGTAATCCAGATGTCCAAAATAGCAAAAATAGATCACAACCTCAAGTTTTACTTTTATAATCCCTATTTGATTGTACAACCAAGAAGTTACTTTTCATTTTAGGGTGCAGCCACAATCTCCAAACTTTTAGAACACGCAAAAAAGGAAATACCTGAGGAGTATTGGTCTAAAACCCCCTTAATTTTAAAAGCCACCGCTGGTCTTAGAATGTTGCCAGCAGCTCAAGCGGACATGCTATTGGAATCGGTGAAAGATGTTTTTGCGGCAATTCCATTTTTAACGAAAAATAATTCAGTAGAAATTATGGACGGCACTGATGAAGGAGTTTTTTCTTGGTTTACCGTTAACTTTTTATTAGGTGAGTTTTTAGTTGTGTGAGAACTAATTGTGAATTTTCGTACCTTCCATTTTCGCATACCCTCGTATACAAAATATGGTAGATATGAATTCGTTGATTTTTTTCCATATTCGTTCATTATTTGAGAGTGTGTATCTAAAATT
>CAJUYI010001345.1:47174-57231 GCA_910591695.1 Galerucella pusilla
TTTTTTTTTAAGTGGCTAGATTACTATGACCATTGGTACTATACAAAAGTACACTATATTTAACATAAAATAAATTATAGGTACAAAAAAACAGGCTTATAGTAATTGTTAATTTAGACATTTTACTTTTCATATTCAAAACTTCGCTTAGTAAATAGCAAATTTAAAAAAAGAAACATGAGGCCTTGTAGAGATTCTAAGTCTAAGTCGCCCTAATATATTTCTTACTGGAGAAATGAATTTAACCATATTAGTCGAGCGGATAAAGCAAAAAAGTTCGGAATTTTTTCCCTAAAGACGGATCGGAATGCGGTTTTTTGCATTCGTTCGGAAAATTATTTGTAAAAAATGTACCTACTTTGTTCCCATTACAAATCGGGAATTGCATCGCTGTAGTCAAAAATGCATCTTTTGGGAGGCCTTTTGGAGAATGTAAAAACTCTGTGAATAAGAGTCAGAACTGGCTCAAATCGGGTACCCGGGGGTTTTCGAGGTCGCTGATCACGATTATAATGTTGAAATTGACCCCCAGACACCTGGGGCTCAGGAACGCCGATGAAACTCGTCTCCGTGGGACTCGACTCCAAGAAAACACGAGGGGAACGAAAAAAACTCCGCGCCCGGGGGTTTTTTGGGTGGCTGAATTCAAATATGGCATCGGCGAACACCCCCCGGACACCTGGTGCCCCCGAACCTCGATCTGGACATCATTCCCGAGAACTTTCTTGACAATATCGACAAAAACAGCCCGGAAATTATTGAAGGCGTGTTTTTTGAGGCGCGAAATCACGATTTTACGTCGAAAACGACATTCCCATTACCTGGTGCGCCGGAACCTACGCTGGAACATCGTCTCCGAGGGTTTTCCAAACAAAATCGAAAAAGGTGGACCGAAAATCGTTGTAAGGGGTTTTTGAGGCCGCTTAATCAGAATTTTGCGTGGGAAACGTCCCTCTGAAGACCTGGTGCGCCGTACCCTGGCCTCGAACGTCTTCTCCGTGGGGCTCTCCCGAATTTCTAGCGGGGAAGGAGGGAAACTCGGCGCCCGGGGGTTTTTCGGGTGGCTGAATTTAAATACGGCATCGACGAACCCCCCCAGACACCTGGTGCACCCGAATCTCGACCTGGACGTCATCCTCGAGAACTTTCTTGACAATATCGACAAAAACAGCCCGGAAATTATTGAAGGCGTGTTTTTTGAGGCGCGAAATCACGATTTTACGTCGAAAACGACATTCCCACCACCTGGTGCACCGGAACCTGCGCTTGAACATCGTCTCCGAGGGTTTTCCAAACAAAATCGAAAAAGGTGGACCGAAAATCGTTATAAGGGGTTTTTGGGGCCGCTTAATCAGAATTTTGCGCAGGAAACGACCACCTGAACACCTGGTGCGCCGTACCCTGGCCTCGAACGTCTTCTCCGTGGGGATCTCCCGAATTTCTAGCGAAGAAGGAGGGAAACTCGGCGCCCGGGGGTTTTTCGGGTGGCTGAATTCAAATACGGCATCGACGATCCCCCCCGGCACCTGGTGCACCCGAACCTCGACCTGGACGTCATCCCTGAGAACTTTCTTGACAATATCGACAAAAACAGCCCGGAAATTATTGAAGGCATGTTTTTTGAGTCGCGAAATCACGATTTCACGTCGAAAACGACATTCCCACCACCTGGTGCACCGGAACCTGCGCTGGAACATCGTCTCCGAGGGTTTTCCAAACAAAATCGAGAAAGGTGGACCGAAAATCGTTATAAGGGGTTTTTAGGGCCGCTTAATCAGAATTTTGCGTGGAAAACGTCCCTCTGAACACCTGGTGCGCCCGGGGGTTTTTCCGGGCGCGGAGTTTTTTTCGTTCCCCTCGTGATTTCTTGGAGAGTCCTACGGAGACGAGGTTCATCGGAGTTCCTGAGCCCCAGGTGTCCGGGGGGTCAATTTCAACATCATAATCGTGATCAGCGACCTCGAAAACCCCCGGGTACCCGATTTGAGCCAGTTCTGACTCTTATTCACAGAGTTTTTACATTCTCCAAAAATTCCGAACTTTGAGCCTTTTTTGTGCTTTATCCGCTCGACTATATATCCAATGTTAAAAATGATATATCAATAATTATAGGTAGGTACTTCATGAATATTTTTTTCAAATAATTAAAATGAAAAGAACGATATTTTTATATTTATTTAAAAACCAGTTAATCTCCCTTTTATATTTATAGGGCATCACTCCTTGGATTGACAGGAAACAACGTAGGTATCATAGGTAGATAATACCGTCCTTGACCATAGTAGCATGTAGTTGTAGTACCTACCTATCGGTACAAAAACGCATGAATGTTTGCAATGTTGACATTCAGTAGAAACGATCGTGATACCGCCACTAGAACTTCTCTAAAAAAGTGTATAACATATTATACGGGAGATCCGTTGGTAATGGTAACTTTTCAAAAGGTAACTCGTTAAAAGCTCGTTAGATTTGATAAGAAAAATATCGAAATTGAAATAGAAAATTGTGTCGAGGTTTCATTTGTGTGAACTTGTGACATTTTCGTGATGGAATTGGAAGCTTTTTCGACTAGTTTAAGGGTGCATGATCAAATTTCTGATATAGAATTTCAAAATTTGGTTTACTGTACGAAATATAAAAAAGGAGGTAAGTGAATTTACTTTACTTTGTGGAATTTACTCTTATTATTTTTTGAAATGAAACTTTCTAATTAATTACACTTAAATGAAAATTATCAATAATTTGGTTCTTTTAATTTTACTTTTTGATATTTTCGTTATTTTTTATGTTTTTATTGGGGATTTGACCAACATATTTTTTTATATTTCGGTGGAGTCCCAGTTAGACAATCATTGAGGAAATTTTGAATTTTAAAACTGCAAATAATAGTCAAATTTTCATTCAATGTAGTCAATTTAAAAAAGGATGTAGTGCCTTATAATAGTTATTTACGTAATTAGTGGGATATGGACATTATTAATTGCAAGACGAGGCCGTAGGCCGAGGCTTTTAATCACATAAGTGCGTTAATAATTCCTATCACACGTGTTACGTACAAAATTTTATCTAAAACTGTTTATAAGTATTATCAACAGTACTCATATCATAAAATTAAAAAGAAAATTCATTCTAACGTATTTTTAATAAGTTCTACTGCGACCATAAGGTGTATCATATTTTGTGGCCATAGCAACAAAGACGAACAGCGCTGTGGAAATAAAATAAATTAGTGATGTCATCAAATTGTCAAAGTTGAACGAACAAAAATCTATGAAAATGAGTTCAAGCGAAGACAATCTCCTTTCGGAAATTGAAAATGCAGCTTCCAGTTTTATTTAATTCTGGTATTGTTATTTTTCTAGATTCATGACACTTAAAATAGTGTCAAATCGTACCCGCTATATGACAGTTGTAGATAAATATTTTTATCTACAACCGTCAGTAAAGCAATCAATTATCAGATTGATTTCCGGAAGTAAACAAACAATTTACCTTCCTTTACTTTATCTGCCAAATGCGGCAGGTTAAGTGACATATGCGGCAGATGAAGTATTTTGACTTTGACATTACTCGAAAATCATCATCTGTCAGTGTCACGCTTCTCCCTATTACGCCTTCATAATAGTTTTCCTGCGATTTATTTATAACAAATTATTGTTGGAACTCCTTTGCATGACTTCAGGAATTAACTTTTTAATGCAGGGAATGAAGCTCAAAAAAGGGTAAAACTTCGCAATTTTTTCGTCCAGCATGGATTGACTTGGAATTTTAACAGTAGGTAGGTGATAGCCGAAGGTTCAAAATCTATATCGAACCGAAGGGCGCTAAACGGTTTTTAGGGGTGAAAACTACCCTTATTTGTCAAAAATCATAAAATAACATTTTAAACCTGAAAATGGGTAAGATTTGGTTTGGATAAGTTGAATAATGATTGTTTTGAGCTTTGGAATACAATTTCATCATATTTTAACCCTTAAAAATCAGCCCCTGTTACAGCTTAATGTAAAAAAAATCACGAATCCTTAAAAAATGATTCCGCCTCTGATTGATTTGCATAAAAATTTGGGATTACGCTCAACTCACCCTCTGCTTTATATATCATGTCATGCCGACGAACCCTGATTGTTTCTTATGGGTGAAAACTACCCCTAAATGTCAAAAATTAAAAAATAGCATTATAAATCTTGAGATAGGTGAAAATTGGTTTGAATTTGTAAAATGATGAATTTGTTACATTTCACAATACAATTTTATACTTTTTCAACCCTTAAAAATCAACTGTTATTAGTGTTATATGTATGTTTTGTACATTATTATGCTTCCAAGTGTACTATACTATATATTGGAATTTTTCGAAAAAAAATTCGATTGGTTTTTTTAACGTATTTCCTTCATTTTTGATGATAAAATGTTTATTCAAAAACGAGAACTACAAGGATCTGTAAGTTAAATCTCTTTAGACCCTTTCGTTTTTAAATGGGGTGAGTTTAAATGGCTAAAAAAGGTGGTGCTCGTGCGTAAATAGACGTTTTAAACGGCTATATCTCGTCAAATAATAACTGTACAAAAAATCTACTTAGGTACCTACAGGAAAATTTTTGTCATAAAAAAAGCTACAATTTCGTTTTTTAACTTTGCTTGTACCTCTAATATTTTCGGAGTTATTTTGAAAGAAAGGGTAAAAAATACAAAATTATGAAAAATAACTTTTTACTTTAAGCCATAATTTTTTGAAAACTATGAATTTTAAATTGGTCAAACTTCTTGGACATATTAACCATACATGTACAAAGAGAATTGCACAAGGATAAAGATCAATTTTAATTAGGGGGGTAGTTAGGGGGTTGTTTTCACCGATTTTTTGTATAAAAAATTCGGAACTGACATTATTTTTGTCATAATTCACTCAATTTTGATGCTACAGACCTTTTTTTTTAAACAAGAAAGGTCTAATTATGCTCTTTGAAAAAAATTCTATGAGTTTTCTACGAAAAATGCATCATTTTTCCGGTATTTGATTTTGAATCTATCACATTTTGCATTTGGGAAAAAAAGCTAATCATTGATGGGCCATATCTCGGTTCCTATTGGTTTTAGAAAAATTAAAAAAAGGGTTTTGCTTGTTTTTTTTAAAAGCTACAATTTTGCTCTTCACAGTTTTTTTGATAAAATGCATAATTTTCGAGTTACCCGCGAAAAACATATTAAAAACATCAATTTTCTCCTCTATACAGCGTTACTTTCAATCGCGAATAACTTAGAGAATATTGATTTTATAAAAAAAATGTATGGAACATTTTTTGCTTAGAATCACTTGTTTAACCGATTCCTGTGGTTAAAATGTGATAAAAAAATTTCACCCTCGAGATGGGGTGGCAACCCCCCCCCCCAAGGCTTTAGCACCCTTCGGTTCGATATAGATTTTGATCCTTGGGCCTACCTTCTGTTGATATTTCAAGTCAATACATGCTGGACGAAAAAATTGCCAGGTGAAATGCTTCATTCCCTGTACTATTTATGATGCTTCAGGGTGTACCTTCAATTTAAATATAACAAATAATAAGTAGATTTGTTCTATATTTGCTGTTTACTTTGTCATAATAAAATGCAATGAAATATACCTCAGTTTGTTATATTCCTAATTCTGAGCAGTTGCGATAAAATTTTGTATGCACCACGTCACTAAAGTGTCTTTATCGTACTCGCCTGTTATTCGCCTCGCTTCGCTCGTCTCATGAATTTCAGACTCGTCCGATAAAGAATCACTTTACAGCCTTGGTACATAAATAACTATTAAAACTGTGATTTTGCTAAATTAATATTGTTCATTGAAATATTCAGTAGATAGGTCATTTTTTTGTATTATTTACTTTTAAAAGATTCTACGACATTCGATATTTATTAGTAATATAACAGCTGGATTATGCAGTGTATTGCATTTATTTTAATATCACTGGCTTCAGCAAATAATATATTATAAACTGCTGATTGCATATTGTTTTTATCATTATCTATTGTGAAAGGTAAACAAAAATTGATTCACAGCATTGACTGTTGAACAAAAAATTTTAAAATTGATAGGGCAGGTTTTTGCCAAACTGACTTTAAATTTGAAAGCAAAAATAATATACCGGGTCGGACTTGCTCAAAGATCAAGCAACACGCTTTCAGCATTCTCTATGATAAAATTATCTCGGTATTATCAAGACCCTAGGGGTATTACTACTGATAAGATCCCATATGGGATTTTTAATACAGGAGGGTAATATTTGGAAGTAATTATATAATTGCATCAAAACTACCGATAATTTATTATGTCTAATAACTGCTTGGGTTTATTACCATATTTTGGCGAAAATAACCGAATGCAGTTTATACTGACAACATGCTTGAATAAAAAATGATCAGGTTTATTTTTTTATAAGATCCCGCTTCATATGAGATTTTTAATACAGAAGGGTAATATTTCAATAAATTATATTTGAGTTATTTTGGAAGGTTATTGTAGACATCTAAATGCTTTTATTACGTATCTAATACCGGAATTATTATTAATTTAAGTGGAATTAATTAAAAACTTCGTGACCTTCCATATATGAATATTGGTTCGATATATTTATCTCCTATGCTAATTTTGCTTAACAGTGTGGCCAATTAAATTTTTTTTTAAATGTATATAAAAACTGGTTTGCAGACGAAAGCCATTTGAATTCAAAATTATATAACAGTGCATTTGAGCTCGTTGCAAATGAAAAATGCTTTAGCTAAAATTGTACTAATATGCTTTATCGGTAGATAAACTGTCAAAAACACTTTAGTAAAAATGAAATTTTCCGAAATTACCGGATTAACGAAATACCATTTTTTTATTAAATAAAAATTTTAACAAATAACACATTTATGAAAACAGTTTAGTTATTTTAAAAGTGAGTGAAATAGTATGAATGTGACCACCTAACAGCCCAGAATTAAATCTGGTTGATTATTCAATTTGGGGAATTTTCGAACAAAATTTGTTTTCGTGCAACCGGACGCAAAACAAGCATTTTGCAGCCGCAACAGAGGCCGCAAAATGATATTTTGCGGCCGTTACCCAGAGTGACGGCCGACAAACTGAATTTTTACGGCCGTTCCCATAGTGACTGCCGGCAAACTGAACGCCACTACAGCATTTGACATTTCTGAAATATGACAATAACAATGTATTTCGAACCAAAAACTAACTGTCTTTTCTAAAGAGACATAATGTTTATTGAAATTATGTAATTTTTCACGGTTGCACGAAAAATATTGTGTATACTATGGCCGCGAAATGTTTTCGCGACCTCGAGATTATCTTGCCTCGGCCGGAGCGGCCTCGGCGATAATCTCTCTCTCTCGGAACGCGAAAAAGCATTTTGCGGCCTTAGTATACAAATAACTAATGAGGGACAACAATTTGAAACAATCGAGTAGCTCAAAGAAAGAATGCTGTTTGTTTGGAACAATTTTGAACATGGTGCAATAAATGTGGCTATCAATTTTTATGGCGCAGACGACTTCAAGAAGTGGTAAAAATAATGGTGGCCACACATTCATAATATTTTACTCTAAGTTTTAAAGTTACTAAACTGTTTTCATAAATGTGTTATTTGTTAAAATGATATTTAATAAAAAAATGGTAATTTCGGAAAATTTCCTTCTTACCGAAGTGTTCTGGATAGTTTATCTACCGAAAAAGCATATTAGTTCAATAGAGTACACGCATATTTCATATTTTGCTTGAATATTAATTTATAATAGTAAATATGATATCAAAAATTAGTAATAATAGGAAATAAACCAGTTTCGATTGGAAATTACTCCAAAATTTTAAAATAAAATTCAAATTTCAATGCGCTTTCCGACCACAACCCGAGGATTTCCGAACGCTACCGATGATACGTGTGATGTCATATCTCTTGTGTTTACTTATGTCAATATGGCCGATATTGCATTAGGTTATGTGTAGTTGTGTGTTTATATTGTATTTTAATCAACTATTAATTGCTTCATCGACGTAAAAATATCATTTATATGTTCGTTTGAGACCATTACGTGTTTGTGTGTGCTTTTTTTATTTATAAAAGTCAACGTAAAGTGGAAAGTGGTCATAAATATTCGATATTTCCAAGGATATTTTAAAACTTTTGGAATAATATATTTTATTTACTAGATCAGTGTTCAGTGACGATTCTTTCATATTTTGTGAGTAAAGATATGGCTAGCGAAGGTTTTGTAAAAGTACAAACTGATAACTTGCCCAAAGTAGACTCATTTATGCTGCTTGAATTTATGAAGTCAAACAGTTGCTTTAACGCAGAGGAAATAAGAGGAGTTGAAGCATTATCGTAAGTACGATTTAAACTATGTTTTATTTATATAATATATACCAACCATATTTCGATGTGTGGTCGTAAGAAAATGATGTTTTTATGGTTGATTCCTAGACATATAGGTACATAACCTCAAACCATTAAAGAATAAAAATTACCAGCATAGAAGTAGGTACTTACATTAAAATGGTCTTCACAAACAAAAGTAATGCCCTTCTCTTAAGTGTATTTTTGCTTGCGCCACCAGGTAAAGTAACAAATATTTTGTCTGGAGTTTTAATAGACGTTGATTTACACTATGAAACAATGCAATACTTGGAATCCAAAGTTTTTTTTCGGCTCTATTCATTTTTAAAGCTTTCAGAAACAAATTAGATCACAAGAACTCAGATCGTGATACACGAATAAGAACGTAAACAAATGACGTCACACCATGGGGCAGCCATTTTTATGACATAAGCGCGTTTTGGCGGACTTTCCAATTTTATGATTTTTAAAGTCGTTTTAAAAGTAAAGTTTATATTGTATTGAAAAAATAGGCATGCAAGGTGTTAGGAAACCTCATAAAGCGTCAATTGCCACCAATAGCAAAATTTATGCTTGTACCCTATTTTAGCTAAAACAGTTTTCATTTGCAACGAGCTCAAATGCACTGTTATATAATTTTTATTATAAGTCCGACCTTGTACATTATTTTTGATTCCAAATTTACAGTCTTGTTAAGGACATGTCAGGTTATTAGCCCTGCAAAATGTAAATAAATCGCCCAAAAAACCAAAAAAATATTTTAAATAAAAAAATGTACTCCTTTATTCCGGCCCACAGTACATACATGAATTATTCACCTGATAAAAAGATGTAATTAACGAAATTATTCACGCGTCGAAACTGATTATTATTTATGATTATGATATGTAAACTCTTAATCAAAGTTGTTGTAAACAATTTGTTATTCAAAAAAGAAAAAAAAAATTTTTCCACTACAGTTGTCAGAACCAAACATGAGCCCCGGAAAATATGCGAACTAAAATAAGGTCATCGCAAGCAGCCAATCAAGAGCCAATGTTAAATTGTTAAATATAATCGAAATAATATGACCGAGTGATTTCTTCAACATACATCATTTTATTCATTCTGTATCGGTGTTGTCTATGCGAGGATGATTATCCGATTTTTAGACAATTTCACTAATTTAGATCCAATAGTTTTTCGAATATTTTGTAGAAGGGATATATACAATGGCTATTGTTTTTGGGGATTTTCCATATTGACTGGGGTCAAACACTTTATTTAAATAACTAATGTGTCCGTTTGGTAATTTTGACACATTCTGATAATTTGAATAGTAAGTTCGGGTAATTTTCATTTTTACATCGGCAACACTGGACTGTAACCAGTTCATATTTTGTTGCTTTCCATAGAAACTTGATCCTTCTTTTACATGACAATACAGTCATGTAATTTGAAAATATAGACATTTAGTGCAAACGGAAGTTTTAGTTTTGGTCCAATAGGTAAAAAATTTTTTATTAATATTTAGAGTTACATTTTTAGCAAGTTTGACTTTGTTTACATATCTCAGTTAACAGTTGACATTTATGGTATCGATATGCTCCTATGGCACTCTACACAGCCATAGTGACAAGAAGCACTCAACCAGCTATGGTGACACAACGACTACAAGAAGCCGTTGAAAGCATAGA
>CAJUYI010001346.1:0-23398 GCA_910591695.1 Galerucella pusilla
TTTTTCAAAATTCTTCCTATATTCCTCGTATACGAATGAACATTTTGAGTAACTTTAAAATGTCGTAAACATTACAGTTATTTTTGTTATTCCGTCTAGACACTTATAAATCAATTGCCAAATATGCAACTTAGTAAATAGTAAGAATGCCACTAAACTACTCGTATTTATTTTGAAATGCATATAGAGTTGTTAAACATATCATTACATCGTTAATATGTTTAAAATAAACTGAGGGTATTAAAAATCTCGGGAATTCACTATTTTCTTGCAAGTCATTAAGTCTCTGAGGTTATTATAGGTTTTAAAGCACGAGGAGTTCATAAAAATTAAAACATATAACAAACTATTTAAGTACAAATTTACGTACTTCTTTTTACTATTATAAGAAGCATCCCCATTTTAAAAGTAACAGATGTACCACCTTTAATCCACCCTATGATCGCATCCCCAGCCAGGTGAAACTTGCTACATATATCACGCGCTCTTCCAGACACCCACATATCTACCGGTTGCCATTAGTGAAATATGCAGACGGGATTCCCCAATTATAACATATTGCGAACAACAAGGGGTGAAAGTTCAAAAGAGCAAGGAATTGAAATCCTAGACACACCACTAGACGTGGGGCATGCGAACATATGATGGCATGGTGACAGCCGCAAAATTGCTCCATTTTCTTGATTTTTTTTTTCGGATATTTGAATTTTAAAGTTGTCAAGATTGATTTAAATAATATAATCAAAATTTATTTATTTTTTGGCGTAGAAATTGAATTAAAAATAACTTAATAAATGATAAATAAAAAATAATTATACATAAATAATTTTAATGAATAAATTTAAATAAATTTACAATATTAAATAATTATTCACATTTTATACGGAAAATTACTTTGAGAGAACCTCCTCTGCATGGGTAACTTTAATAGTACCTCAACTTTCTACCAGATGTATTTAAAGACCATTAATACCTATTAAGTTTGGTGTTTGACACATTGCTGACGTTTAAGATACCGGAAAAGGGCAAAGCTCACGCCCTCAAGATGACTTCTGGCCTACACGTTCCCTTTAAAATATTTCGCATTTTTGTTTCCAGTCATTATTACGCAGTCAAAACATTTGTTGCGTACCAAAAATGTATCAAGACAAATTAAAATATTAAATTAATTACATACATTTTCGTGGAGCCCACATTTTTCATTATTTTGGATTTAAAACTTCTCAATTTTTGGAAAAAAATGTCAGACATCGAATATTAATATATTAATTATATTTTATTTTGTTCTCTATCAATAACAATAACAAAAAATCATAATTTTATTAGTTCTAAATATCTAGCGTTTTTTATTTATTTATTTCTAGTTAGAATCCGATCTTGAATAAATGCCTACAACTGAGTTTACAATAAAATTCTACATCTACATCAATTTTCATTCATGATTTTGAAAGTTTAGTCATCACAACCCACTAACTTATCAGTAGTGGTAACCAAGAAATTGAGAATTAAATTTAAACTGAATTTTCATACACACACTCTCTCTGCACTCCCAATTTCTTACATTCGTGTTTGCAGTAAAAGAAAAACTTGTTAATATCTATTTCGGTAACCACCTCCACATCCGTTGCAGCAAACATTTTAGATCTATTTTTGTACCCCGTCTAGCATTGAACGTGAAAGCCATTTCCAGATTTTCTTTGTTCTGATTTGTTACTGTTATGGCTTTATCATGCATACGAGGGAAAATTAAATGCACAGCAAGTATTAGGAAAGTTTGGCAGAGTTTTTGTCTGTAATACAGTGTGGAACAGCCAAAAGGAATAAATGAGGAGGTGGTGTTAATGTGACAGTCACCAATACGAACTTTCTCATTTTAAATGCAATCTCCGGTATATTATTCATTTTTTGTATTTTCCAGCAAATTCTAAACATAATTCATGTAGGATGTCCTAAATTGTTTCGGAAATATTGATATTACAAAAATTAACATTTAAAAAAGAAGATTATTTTTTTTCACAACCTCTGGGTACTTGTCGGATCAAACAAAAGCGTCTTTTCAAAGATTACAGAAAGTTTACTTACGTTCACGTCACGTCACGCATTTGGCATTACCCCCTCGATCACCCGACCTCAATCCCATTGATTATAGTTGGTGTATCTTGGATGATTAACGTACAATTCTAATGGAATCACTCTAGAGCTATACTGAGGGTGAAATACTCATACTCATACTTAAACTCAACTTAGTTTGAGTTTAGCTCGAGGCGACTTTTCATCTGCAAGGAACCTGTATAAGCTAATACAGGGAACGGATTGGCTGAATAGGAGTATTCACAATAAGCCCAGGAGGCTGAGGTGGTACCGGCGAAGGGACGGCTCCTTAGAAAAAAAAGCCTAGGTGAACGATAACCGTAAGCATTTTCATCATCTATTTAGTTTACAAAATCAATAAAATCATCCATCATACTAATTTCCTTGGAAAATTTGAAACTGTAACAATCAAATAACAACCAAACAAAATTTTTATATCGTAAAATGACAGTGTAAGGTACAAACGTGGTTTATAGGTTAGAAATCTTCACTCAAGTGAGCTGGAATCTGTACTCATATTTCACTCAAGTTACACTTAAACTTAACCTCACGTCTCGCCTGTCTATTGCATAGATAAAAATGTAAAGCCAAAAAATAATTGGATAGTCTGGAAATAGAATCTTTTTGAAATTAATTTGCTCTGAATTCTGCCTACGACTTCCAAACATTTTTAATCGATACATTTTTTTCATTCTCAATTCGCCTGGTATACTATTAATTGAAGTTTTCTATAATTAAAGTGGGTTAAGCGTCTAAAAATTTTTTTGCAGTTACCCAACTTCTCGCTTACGAAAACTTTGAACTGCTGAAAAGTAACTACTCTTTCCATTGAATGGCGGAAGCATTAAAAAAACAAGTCTCTAGCACGTGTTGTGGTCCTGTAGAAGCAGGAACGTAGGACAGGATGTATATGTATATATTAAATAAAATACTTTTTTTTGCTCAGCACATGTTCGTACACAGTTCATACCTAGTTCATTCATGAATTTCATCTTGAGAATGAATACAGGGTATTGGGTCATATCATTTTTAACATTGTATATTTACAGCGAATTTCAAAATTGCGCAAAATCATTTTCAGAAGCTTACTTTTATTTTTGTCGAGTTACCTTAAAATTTTCACTTTGTATTTTGGACACTCGGCTATTTATGTGAATCATTAACAGTTTTCGAAATAAAAATTCTAGCCTAGCACAAGATACACGATTGTGATTTCCATGAATCATTTTGGTCGGTGGTCAACAATAATTCACAAGTCTTGTATTTTTGCCAAAATTTCCAACAGGTTTTCCTTGACGCTATTCGCCGTTGGGATCTTTGAACGATATATGCCAGAGGCGTCATTGATTCTGGCAGGAAACGAATTCTAACGTGTATTTTTAGATGGTTCATAAACTCACTCGAAAAATTTGTTTCAGGTGAAGATCTTACACATAATATCAATTTTTTCAAAGCAATTTGCTTAAATGTAAAGGACAAAAAGATAGCAATATACTCGAATATCTTCTGTACGTTCATTGTGGCATTACTTATTCTTTTTTCTCTATTTTTTTGCGAATCAAACCACAATAATGTCAGATGTTCCGAGTTTTGGTCTGTATTTGACTGAAATAGAATGGAAAATGGTCCATTTGCATGCTAACTTCCGTTTTAAAGCATATTCGAGTGAATTTATGCATTATTTATTCATATTGTTTGCTTTTTGAGTGGATTTGAAAGTTTTTTGACTGAATTGTTAGTTTTCCTATCGCTTTAGACTGTTTCCAGCGTCCTTTTGAGTTTTGATCTGTATTTGACTGAAATAGAATAGAAAATGGTCCATTTGCATGCTACCTTTCGTTTTAAATCATATTCGAGTGAATTTGTGCATTATTTAGTACTCTTGTGTGCTTTTTAAGTGGAATTGAGGATTACTTATTTTTTTTTTCTCTATTTTTTTTGCGAATCAAACCACAATAATGTCAGATAGGGACCAAAAATTATTTAATTACCAATTAATCTTGACAACGGTGGCTGGAACGCTACCGAAACATCGAAGTAAAAAATATAAATACATTATTATGGTTTGATTCCCAAAAAAATATACTCGAATAGATCAATTGCTATTAGCGAATTGGCAAAAAGTGGTGTAGAAGAACAACAAATAGCAATTATTGCTGAAAATTATTGGTCATGACAATCAAAATTCTATAAAACCATATTAATCCAGCAACTGAAGACTTTACTTTTGGCTCAATTCGTAGGTCACGGCAGATGTTCTCGAACGAAAAAAGACTTAACGCGATTGAGTTTACGGAAGGGGGTGAAAAACCCTGGAAAACGGGTCTCTCGCTAATATCTGGCTAAATATGTGAACTAGAGGATTTTTCTTCTGATAAAAAAAGAAGATCGTGTTTTTATCTACAATAATAGTTCCCATCATTTTTTTCGAAAACTCGATAGTTATCGAGGTAATGAGACTTAAAAGTCTCCTCATTTCAGCTGCTGCTCTGCCTGTAGGAATTTTGCTGTCTATGCATTTACTTGTAAGCGGGCGGACGAATTGTTCCATAACTCGGCAAAAAATTGACATTTTCCGATGATTCAAAGTTCACCACAATGGGAAGACCCGTAGCTATCATACCATGTGACTTGCATCTCGTTTGTACTTGACAAAAATATTTTAAAAAGCGGTCAAAGTTTTTTTCCACAAGATTTTGAGACCATTTCATTAATTTGTTCATATTTTAAAATAAAATAGTCTTTTACCCTAATTTTTTTTATGATGGAACCTTAGGAGGTCTTGAATGATCTCAGAATTTTTTTCCAATATACACAGCTTGTACAATTGAAACCCATCTTTGGTCAGGTTAGCCTTGGAAACAATTGTAATCATTCAACTGACGTTTTCCAACATTAGTAGTGTATGCAAACGTCACACTGATCTGTTTATTTCGTTTATATTTGACAGCGATTTTACGTATTGTGACTTTAAAAATGGCGTTTGTTGTTAACAATCTGCCCCAATGTGATAATGCTCGGCCTCATGTTGCCAACGTAGTGAAAGAAAATCTGCAACGAAAGAAATGGAGGATATTAGAGCATCCAACATATAGTCCCGATTTATCGCCTTGCGATTTTCACATCTTTGGGCCACTAAAAAAGGCGTTAAAAGGTAACCGTTTTCAGTCGGACGCAGAAGTACAAAACGCTGTGAAAGAATTCTCAATAATTGTAGTGCTAGTTATTTGTAACTGTACTTGTCAATAAATTTTTCCTGGACCAAAGATGGGTTTCAATTGAACAAGCCTCGTAGGTATTTCTTGCGTTTTGATGAAAAATTGATTTGTTTATTTATTTATTTAGAAAAAAGGTTTTCACCGATGTGATCAATTTCTGGAAAATAATTGGATTTTATCAAAAATCAAAAAGTACATTTGGAAACTAGACACTTTAAGCTTTAAAATCATATACATTGAAAAGCAATATATAGGATGATAAATTTTCAAATCGCGCTTGTTCCACAGATTGTACAGAACTCCGAAAACGGCTGAAAAATGTAAATAAACAAATCAATTTTTCATTAAAACTCAAGGAAGATGTTATAAAAATTCTGAGATCATTAAAGACCTCATGAGGTTCCAGAATAAAAAAAAATTGTTATGAGAGACGATTTTTCAAAAAAAATAACACATTAATGAAATAGTCTCAAAATCTTGTGGAAAAAACTTTGACCGCTTTTTTCAATACTTTTGTCAAGTACGAACGAGCTGTGAGTCATATGGAATGATAGCTACAATAATTATTCAACTTATCCAAACCAAATCTTACCCATTTTCAGGTTTAAAATTTTATTTTATGATTTTTGACAAATAAGGGTAGTTTTCACCCCTAAAAGCCGTTTAGCGCCCTTCGGTTCGATATAGATTTTAAACCTTCGGCTATCAACTACCTCCTGTTAAAATTTCAAGTCAATCCATGCTGGACGAAAAAATTGCGAGGTTTTACCTTTTTTGAGCTTCATCCCCTTTACTAGTAGTAGAGAATAGTAATAAATCTAATGTTAGGTTAAATTTTAATAATTGTATCTTCACTAGCTGTACTTTTAATAAATAAATGTTTCGTTGTGTTGAGTTATACATTTTTCTGTCAACAAATTTTCTGGCGAATATCCCTCAAACATTGACAAATGCCTCATAATTTCATAAAAAATTTGTCACAAAATTATCTCGTTTATTATCAATGTCCTGAATTGAAAATTGTTGTATCAAAATGATTTTTAATTAATATAAAACTCCTGCAACGCTGCAATAGTTTTACGTCGGCTCGTGCCAAATCGTTAGTTTCAGAAACGCTCCTGCAACCGGGAGAGCTTTACAGACTCAGCATTATCCCTTCCCTACTACCTGAAACTTGGCACGCGTCAACATAAGTAAATATAGAACAGCTACTTGGTTCTCTACGAACCAGTAAGTCCTTACCCACTATCGCAAACACCCAAAAACGTCGTCACGTCAAATGTGCGCGTGTCAAATGACAAGCTACAATTGTCAAAGTTATTGAGGACTACCTGTTGACATTGCGTGAAGTATTTTCTAATTTTTTTTCTTGGAGAATTTTTAAGTTTAGTGCGACGTTTTTGATTTTGGAAAAAGTTTACCGAGGATGCCGCGAGCTTTTTTGATGACTCATCGGAGGTATAATTATGAAGAAGACGTGGAGCAGAAAGGTAGAGTTGAATTTTTTATCCATATACAAGATAAAGTTGTTGATTCTATAGACAATAATTTCGTAATTGGATCTTGGCTCATTTTCTCTATAAAGAGGAAAATTTTAATGAGCGAATACATTTAGTGAATTTCTTGGGAAATTTTTGGAAATCTTTTTGTATTTTATAATTTTCTTCAATAATGACGTTGATTAACAATATACAATTATTTTGATAACTTTCTAGTCAGTTGAGTAAATATTCCTTTTAATTCGGTCGACAGATCTGCTTTTATCATTATTTCGGTCCTCAGTTTGACGGTTTATTCCTGAGTGAATCAGAAGAGCATATTTTTGCTTCTCAAAGATAAAACTGAACTCTACAAAAAGGCTTCAGCTTATATATATTTAAAATATATTTATTACTCATTACTAAGTGAACAGATCAAATTAAAATAGTTATTTATGAGCGATGACGAAAAGTTGTTTATTATCGTCGAGCCTGGAAATTGATAGCCGAGGCGCAGCAGAGACTAGCAAGCAGGGCAGACAATAGGCAGCGTTTCACCAAAGTGCATATTGCATACTAGACCAAGGAATGGAGCATCAAAATAGTCAGTTCTATAATTTTTTGACACTACTACAATTATTTGAAAATCTTCTGTAAGTTCCTTGTGGCATTATTTATTATTTTTTCTCTTATTTTTGGGAATCAAACCACAATAATGTTTTTTATTTTTTTATTTCGACGTTTCGGTAGCGTTCCAGCTACCTTTGTCAAGAATAACTAATAATAAAATAATTTTTGGTCCCTATCTGACACAACGAAAAAAATATGACAACTAGACAATCAATAATATTTTGAAGTTTAAGACTACAAAACTTTGTTGTCAAATTTTATTAAGGTCCATTCATAGTAGATCACATCTCTGGTAAAATGTGAAATAAAATATTTTATTTTATGACATTCCAAAGATATGATAGTCTACTAGAAATGGAATCCAGTGAAGTGCACGTACCAGGAACGGTTTTTATTGGGATAGCGCTTTTTTCGCTTATTTTGGAAATGCGTTTGTTGTTATTTTTTTGTGTTTGATTATTTTTGTGTATTGAAGTGTGTATCGATTAACAACTATTCCAATGATAAATCATAAGGAAACCTGGATAAAAACTTATGATGCTATCCTGATAATGCAGGTAATTGATTATTGGAAATTTCTCTTTCTAACATTGGTAACCAAATTTGACTACATTCGGCTGAAATACTAGCTACACATTTATCTGCATTTAGTTGTATTGGAGCACTTTCTTTGATTTTTCGTCATTTATTATTGGGCTCTTTCAATATTATTTTTATCGAATCCCATTGAATTTTATGCCCCTCTTCCCAAGCATGTTTGCAAATACCTGACTTGAGGAACTCCCTATCTTTGATATATTTTTTATGTTCACTTATTCGGACTTTATTGTGGTTTGACTCCTAAAATATAAGAGAGAAAATTATTTGAAACTTCTTGTGTTATTTTTTTTGAATGTTTATAACAATTTCGTGAGCAACATTTGCTAGTGAAAGGTTTCTGAAAGCAAGTTCCTTTCTACCGCAAACCCCTTTTCGTGCGCTAAAATGTGAATATATCAGATTTTCCTAAACTTATTGCATTTTTGAAAAAACAAGGTTGGTTACAAACTGCTAAAATCTTTTGCGAAACGGACTAAGTACTCGCCTTCAAAAGTAGTCAATTTTTCATTCGGATATTAGTGATTGTTTGAGAAGGTCGATGAAAAATGTAATATCCACCTCGGCAAACAACTGTCTAGTTTCTCGCCTTGGCTATCAATGTCCTTGGTACATAAATAACTATTTTGTTATTCAGTTACGAAATGTCATAGCTTTGACACTAATTCTATAAAAAAAAGATTGTTGTACAATTTTAATATGAATAATATAGAGAATGTATACTTTTCAAACCGTTTTCAGAAGGTGGGCTCGTTATTAAACGGTATGAATTTGAGAACAGCTTTATTTAAAATTTTGGCGAAGGTTCCGGGTTGGCCAAATACATTTAACCATTCCCCAAAAACCTTCAACTCTTGACTCTCACCAAATTATTTCGAGTATCTGTATTGAAATATTGTTAAAAATTTAAGACCCATTAACTGGTGGATCCAGTTTTTGATTGAAAATGTCTGTCAACATAAACTTTGAGGTAATGTGTAAAAAGGGTGAATACAAAAGTATTACCTACAGCTTTGCCACTCAACTTTTTTCCATATGACTTGTAGTTTTGCTGGAAATCGGGATAAACCGTTTTTTCACCCTTAAAAACTCACCCTCTTTTACTTCCCGTTCTCTAATCGCACGTAAATTACTGTCCCTTTTATTTTTGTTATATTCTCTTGCTTTTCCGATGGGTTTCATCACACTATCGTTTTTTCTCACTTTTTACCATTTTAAAGGCTAATCGTATAATTTTTATGACCAAGACTTTTTTAATTATTCATTATTTTCCAATGAAATTCATATTTTCGTTGAAAATTCCACATCCTACTTGTGATATTTATTCCAACAGAAAGTTTGGCAAGTGCAGTAAAATATCTTTTCACATTTATCGACCACATGTAGATTATCAGGAAACGCAAACAATGTCTGCCAACTTTCAGAAATTAGAACACGACTACTTGTCGGAAATTTCGGCAAATCGAATACATAAAATCGAAAATAACTACTTGTTGCGATTTTGGCAATTTGCCGATCCCACCTTCCTTGTTTTCGATACTACTACTGACGTCCTACATTTTCTGACGCAATAGAAAATTTCCGATCCTCATAAATGTTGAAATTTCCACTATACTTACCAAAGAAATTAAGTTACTATTTCTGGTCGTAGAAAAAATATAGTGCGCAATTTTTTTCGTTAAAATAAAAATCCCATGCCATCCATATTGCCAAAAACGAAAAGTATCCATAAAACTACTATGTAACCATTTTTTATTATCAGGTCAAAGTCCAGAGCATAACGTCAGTATAGCTGAATCAATGACTGACTTAAATTCGACGGAAAACAGCTCAGAATGCCCAGACGAACTCTACAATTTAACGAAACTAGCTGAAGTGGCAGTAGCAACCGGCCAAATACTTGAACAAAGAAGACTTAATCCTTCCCCAGGTGTCGAAGATGATCCACCCTCGTATATTTACACCCACAAACTATTTGACAAGTCTTCGAGGATACCAAGACCACATTTAGCAAAGGTAACTTTATATTAGTAGTAACAGCTAGTTTTTCCTCCCCTTCTCATGCAAACTTCTCGACATTAACCGTTTATTAATCCATTTCCAGAACCAAGAAGACCCCTCTCCAACAATATTCGACCTCTCTTCCAAACCCCAACAACCCAATGATCCGACTTCCGCTGAATCTCCAATTTCTACAGTCCCATATTCATCAACTTCTTCCGACCACCACGAGCACGAATGTGCTGAGTGTGGTAAAAAATACAGCACTTCCAGCAACTTAGCTAGACATCGTCAAACACACCGAAGTCCAGCGGATAAAAAAGCTCGAAGATGTCCACATTGTGATAAGATTTACGTTAGCATGCCAGCATTTTCAATGCACGTCAGAACACACAACCAAGGCTGTAAGTGCCAGTACTGTGGGAAATGTTTCTCGAGGCCTTGGCTATTGCAAGGACATATTCGAACACATACAGGTATGTTCTCTTGTTTGAATGCTTCTGGCTTCATAGGTACTGAGGAACGAATTTTTTCAGGTGAGAAACCCTTCAAATGTACCATCTGTAACAAAGCATTCGCTGACAAGTCGAACCTAAGAGCCCACATCCAAACCCACTCCAACACCAAGCCACACATTTGCGGTCGATGCGGTAAAGCTTTCGCTCTCAAATCTTACTTGTACAAACACGAAGAATCCTCCTGCATGAGAGTGAATGGTGGACGACACAGTTCGAGAGAAGCAACGCCCGATAAAAATCCATCTGCATCACCCACACCGGTTATAGTATCTTTAACGCAAAGGTTGAATGATTCTGTCATCAAAGGGACCGATAATATCATCCGTTCGCCGATGTTATACAGGTATAGTTTGTTTTTGTGATACATACTGTCGCCACTGAGCTTCCATTTGAAAAATTACACAAAACGACCACACTTATTGCGAGCTGCAGTGCCATCTAGTAGTCAGTATATTAGATTGTTGTGGATATAGTATAGGATGTGCAAGGAAATGTAACCCTTATCCCTACTCCTTTGTTTGTGTTCGTTCCAATTGTATAGTAAAACCACCGTACACTAACTACCGACAAGTTAATTAACTTGCGTCGGAACGATGGAAACTTTTGGCACATCTTTTCTCTGGCGCCTTACACGTCTGTTATCATAATACAACATTCCATACTCGCTTTAAACTAGCCAGAGCTCGCCAGACGATAGGAGTGGTAAGGAAATTTTCGGTAACCCATAAATCGACGAAGTGAATTTACTTGTCGGTAGTTAGTGTACGGTGCTATAGTTCAGCAAACATATCTGCGCGGAATCGGTAAGGGGAGAGGAAACGTGCCGTTATCTGTCATAAACATACAAATGGCCTACGGAATATTTATGAACGTATTAATAGCTATTTGTATTACTAGGGAGGAAAGTGCCAGTTTTCCACCCGCAGGATGTAGTTTACTGCCCGACGCGAAGCGGCAGTAAACATCCAAGGGAGGAAAAGGCACTTTACTCCCATGTGGTACATATGGTTTTTCCTCTTACCCACCCTTTTTTGAAAATTTACTTACGATAAATAAACTCCAATGTTAAAATGTCATATACCTGGAAATGTTATTGTCACTTTGACATCGATAAAAAAGGTGCATCCTTTTTTATCGCGATAAAAACTCCTCTTCCTCAATATCTAGTAAGCGGACGTCACTTTTACACAATGACAAGGAGTCGCAAGTTTGGTTACTTATAATTTCACAGCAATTCATCCATATATTCTGTCGTTAATTTATCTTGCCAAAAAACACTCGAGCTTTTATTTTATCAGATAAATTTCTTTTTAACTCAAAGTTTTACCAATCACTAAATTTGCTCGACAATCTGACATTAGATAAAATCGCCAGTGATTGGCAAAACTGTTTCGTTGCAAAGAGAAATTTATCCGATAAAAAAAGCTCTTGTGTTTTTACTGTTGACACAAATAGGTAACGAATATAATTAAGAACACAAGAATTATTTATTAAACAAATTTATCAATATATTTTATACAATTAAGTACATAGTATTGTTTAACTATATTTTAGAATTATTTATGTTAATATTGAATGTGCAGTTTTGAGCAGCACTTATATGAACACCATTGGAAGAAGATAGGGTTTGAACAGGAGCTTTAGTATTTGAAATATTTTCGCTTAGCACATTGTAATGGTGGTAACTTCTAGAAGTGCTTAACTGATTTTGATCAAGTTCAGGTTCTACATTATTTCCCATAATTTTATCAGAAATTTTTCTTTTTTTGTGTAAGATTGTTCTACATAACCTTCTGCGATATTGGTTGATGTCCAACCGCCATGCTGTTTTAGAGTTTAAATATCTCCACCAGCGTTTACTAACAGAGTTGCTGAAGTTCTTCTGAAACTGTGCCCTGTGTAATGTTTGGCATTTGGAAGATTGAGATATTCTGCAATTTTTTGTGGTATTTTGGATATACTATTTTTGCCAACCACTTGATTTATACATTTGCCTGCTTTAAAGCATACCAACAATCGTTTATGCTCAGTTTTAGGACGTAGACGGATTTACTTTTTAACGATTTGAACAAAATTTGGGCCGTTACCTGTTGTAGTATTGATAACGAAAGTTCGTTGTTTATACGTTTCTGAAGTGTGGATATTATTTATGACTAAAAGATTGTCTTTCTCTTCAATATCATCCATAATCATTTTAATAAGCTCCAGAAATTCCAATAACAAGGACTACCTATGAATATTTTATATTAAAAATTAAATTATTTGCATGGGATTTCATTTCTTACCTTCATTAATGAAAAAACATCATGGGGGGCTTCCATTAAGAACATGGAGCTACTATTAAGAGGAGATGACACAGTCGACTATCTTATAATAGGAAAGTGGTATCACATGAGTGACATTGTGATGTGAGCAATATGGCGTCGTCGGCAGAGCCGGACTATTTAAATTTTCAATCAATAAACATATATTCACTAGTGAAATTGATAATATAGAAACACTGTAGGTATTTTGTTGGCTGCCAAGAACCTCTTTTTACAAATATCAACATATCTCTTATTGATGGAGTTCTAAGAAATCTACAAACATTAAATATAATATGAAGTTAAATAAAACTTATTGGAGCACAAAGAAATATATTCCAGTACAGTCCTTTCGATTGTTTACTAACCTATAATATGTTGTTCCTGATGATTTTTTCGTATTTACACTGTCACTGTCACACTAACCATTATTTTTCAATTATTAAAATAGAAAAAAACGACACTAACAAAAAGAAAATCCAAAAATACCCAATTCACATCCACAAAACAATACTAATGCCAAGTTGACAGAGAAGTGGAAGTAAAATGGCGAAACCGATACCACTTTTATGATAGGCGTAGCGACTCCTCTCAATACTAGCTCCATGATTAAGAATGTATTTATTTCTTCCCTTGTAAAAGTTTTAGCTTCATTTGGTTTGTATCCAGCATTTTGACGTTTTAGAAATGCAATCAACTTTGGATATTTAATATCGACATTGTCCTTCATTTGTATCATTGTGCGAAGCATTGAATATTTAGACCAAAGTGTTGAAGCTTTTAATGATTTTCCTTGTAGTGATAAATATGCCAGTAAAACATTCTCTGAATATTTATGTATCTTGTTGTCTTCAGCCCATTGCTTATATTGTGCATATTGTTTTTCATACCTGTCTTCAGATTTTTGTGGTAGTAAGGTTAATGACGCTATGTTAGCTTGTTCCTTAATATTAGGTGGTGTATTTGGAAATTCAAAATCACTTGAATCGCTCTCCATTTTTCAAAGTTTAATGAATGTAGCGACTTTGCATCTCAAAAGTCAATCGCCGTATTTACTGTCAGTGAGCCACAGCATACTATGCTTTTCTTATTCTCAACTCAAAAAACGTATATCTAAGATTCCTGAAGTTGAAATTTGTATTGAAGAACTACGTTGAAGTAACATTAATGTTTGATTTTTACCAAAAAACAGGAAATACAGGATGTTCTAGAAATTATGGAAACAATATGAATATAATGAATTCACAAGTTTCATAGTTTACAACTTACTTGAAATGAGGGGGAGGAAAAGTATGAGTTTCCTTCCTGATTTGAGGGAGGAAAGTGTGTACTTTCTATAGGGGTAGGAGGAAAAACATTTTATAATTTATGCTTCGCTTAAAGGTTAGGTATTTTCATAAACAAATATTTATTATTATTAATATACCTATAAACATTAGCGATCACCTCTCTAGTTTGGCTTTGAAGTGTTTCTCCACGAATACATTGATGTAAACTGACAATACCAAGGCCTCTGCATAACTAATGTCAGTCAATAGTCGAAGTAAAAGGGAATAAAACAAGAACGCACTTGCCGATAACAATTCAGGTGGTTGCGTAGCAACGAGCCCATCGATACATTTTCACCAATAGCTTCAGATAAACTATAAGTGATTCGATTTTCTGATATTTTATTTTTATTTTAGGTCCACAGTAATATCTCCAAACCCGGAGAGAATCCTTTACTCTACAATTAAGCATCCTTCTGTAATATTGAACGCAGCAAGGTTCAGTGCCAATCTAAGTATTCAAGAACAGCCCATGGATTACTCTGCTTCTTCCAACAAAGAGAAATCTTTTGGTTCAACCGCTGATAGAGCAACGTACGCGTTGGGTCTGGCGATTGCAGTTTGAAAAGGGTTGTTTTTTTTTTGTTCTCATTTCCTTGTTTGAGGGACCATAGAAATTCCAGTTTGTTCAGTTTATTAAAGTAGGTATAATAATGGACCAAAGTTGCATGTACTTGTAATACTTTTTGCAATAAAATTGTAATTATTTATTTACGTGTGTCAGATTTTTATATTAATTGTGAGAATTTATTATTTTGTACATTTCTTAAAGGATTATTCGTTGTGGATTCTGCGTGCCAATGTAATTTAAAACATGTATATATTCAGAGCTGTTTTTGAAGGTGCTATTATTATTATTTTGTCCTATATGGCAGCTGTATCCTTTCACAGTAAGGTTTGTATAGTTTTTGTTTTTGCTTTGTCGTTATCCAGTTATCTATTCATATTTCGAGTTTTGCGGACCAAAATTGTGTATGTGGAGACGCCGTCAATAGACAGGGTGATTCATAAGTAATTGAAGTAATGGGCCAAATTGTAAATCTACGTTCAAAAGGCCAAAATAATAATATTTTCATTAACAATAATGGGTCTCAGTCTGCTCCTTACTGAGGTACAGGATGTTGAAGCGAAAAAAATAAAATAGATTTTTGTTAATAGATCAGCTACTTTTCTACATAATGACTATTAATCTGTTAAGACACAAGCATGCCATGGAATGTTAACATTTACCTAACCGTTATTGATAATTGGTAATAATACTAAAATGAAACCATACAAAAATTACGTGAGAAACACATTTATTGACATGCTTGTGTCTTAACAGATTAATGCTGCGTCGACCACCGTGAAATGGTAGTGTAGTGAATTAGTAAAATCCAAATATCTCGAAAATCGTTAATATTTTGAAGATCAAAGAAGTATAGCTTTTTTCTACAGAAATGATGGGGCTATCAAAATTAAATAGGTAAGTTTTAAAATAATGAGCGATAAAAAAATTGTAGCTGATTTCATCTAATTCATATGGCGCATGTGGCGACATCTACGAGTTAACTCAAATCCTCTCACACATTTTTGTTTACCCTTACAAAAACTAGTTCATACCAAATTTTCAAGTCATTATGTAGAAAAGTAGCTGATCTATTAACAAAAATCTATTTTATTTTTTTCGCTTCAACATCCTGTACATCAGTAAGAAGTAGTCTAAGACCCATTATTGTTAATGAAAATATTATTATTTTGGCCTTCTGAACGTAGATTTACAATTTGGCTCACCACTCATGTATTACATTTTTTCGTTGATATTTTCAAGAAATCACTAATTTCCCAATGAAAAATTATTTTTTATTCGCAAATTCTATGTAGGTATTTCTATTTATTTCGATAATTATTATTTTTGTTTTCTTAATACTATTAGCCGATAATTTTTTTTTTAATGAAATATCCGTGAAGATCGCCCAGAATCATATTAAAAATATATTCTGGACGTATTTTGCGATAGACGAGAGTGTAACTAGTCCTTTGAGCGATTTCACTAAAAAGAACTTTTTTTAGTTGTTGTGAAATCGCGTTAAGTCAGTTAAAGTTTAAGTTATTTTTAATTTATTTTTCATCTAACCCAACAGAAATAACAAAGATAATTTTAGTGTTTAGTTGACGGATGTCGTTCGAATTTTTGATATTCTACCGTTTGATTTCATCATCTGGAATTATTTACGAGCGACCCTTGTACCAAAATGTTAAAAAATACAAAAAAAAATAATTTTGATAAGAAAAAAGGGAAAAATTCATATTCAACATCCTGTACCTATCTGATTTGCTATGCCCGAATAATTTTTCAAAATTTTAAAGATATCATTAACGTTTTTGGATATTCTTGAATAACTTCAGGACTAATAATTTTAAAATTTTAAGAAAATCAACCTTCAATTAGATTTGTCACAAAGTACAGTTGCCGAAACCTCTTTCCTCCCAAAATGACCCCCCTCTCCAAAATTGGGGGAAAAAATTCGAGCGATCTCCAATTTATATCGGCTAATGATATAATTCCTAGTCATTAACGTTTAGTTAAACTAGCATCACTAAGTGATGATTTTTTTTAATATTATCAAATTATTGGTACTTAAAGGCCGAATGGTGCAATGCGTTTAATATTAAGCGATTTATGTGTGAAAATGTATTATTAGTATTTTTTCAGTGTTATTTAATTTAATTATTTATTATATTATTAGTACTCATTCCTATTTTTGATCTTACGGTGTTTTATTTTGTAGATTTAATCTCAGAATCGTATTTTGTAGATTTGTGTACTTTTATACAATATATCTTTTTGAAAAAAGAAATTTGTTTTTCTTTTCACAAAATCATCAAATACCCACTCCATATTAGGTAATATCTTATTATTCCTAAATTTTTTTCCATATTTCTTTATATCGAACGATTTAAATTGGTAACCATATACGAGCTTAAAAAACTAACCGGGACCAGAGCAATGAATAGCTCGATGTTTAACAGACTCAATGCGACTCAAAAAACTGCATTTAACGCAACGCAAGGATTTAGACTTCGACGGCAGAGCATGTGGTGGAGGCCCTCAAATCGTTCATGGTTAACTGTTGAAAGTTTCTATTAAGGTCAAGGTAAAGAAGAAAGCCACTAAATAAGTTGGCTAACACAATTTTTTTTTAAATTGAACTAGAAAACAACTAAAATAGTTTTAGTTTACCTACAAGCTAAATTATTTTGCGTCTGATTTTCACATCAATGAAAGTCTGCTTCCCTCAAAACATCACTCTCTAAACTAAGGAGAGTTAAAACATTTAATGTGTCATCGGTCATGGAACTTCGGAGTTTATTTTTATAAGCTTCAGTTTTGAGAAGGATCTTTCAGCCGTACAATTTGTCACCATTAGTGTGAGATTAATTCTCAGAATTACCTCAACGTTGGGAAAACACTCTCTAATATAGATTTAATTTAATTTTTTTTTGTGGTGAGGTGGTGGCCCATCTAGACAACTCCGGCACTGATGTAACGTGGTTTTGGTAAATATTATCAAAAGCTTACGGCACCTTTTAGTATTTTGATTTTTAATTGAAAATTAAGGTACGATTCTGTAAAATCTCCAAAAAAAATTTCTCGGTCTCTACCAAACAAAACATGTGACATTTAATTGACAGGATTTGTCCATGCATCAAACACCGTTAGTTTCTTCAGTAACATCATTAATAGCCCGTTTCAGATATTTGGGAACACCTAGAAATGTTTGAAATTGAAAATTATTTTTGTCTCTACTTTGAATAGTACCCAGAAAGGCCTATACCTTGTTTTTAAACTAAGAGGAGCGATTTGAATTTAAGTTGGCATTTCTGAAGCCTAGTGATTGGTTAAATTGTCGCCCGTTTCACACAGCTTTTTTGATACAACTGACAACGATATTTGTCAGTTTTGTTTGGTTTTATGTCGGGTAGGTCAACTATCACTAATTTATTCTGTAAAACGCAATTCATTGCAGAAACGTTAGATGAAAGAAGTCAGGTAGATGTAGTCTACACTGACTTCTCCAAGGCGTTTGATAGAATCAATCACAACATTTTACTAGTTAAACTGGACACACTAGGATTTCATCCAACACTAATAAATCTCCTTAAATCATATCTATCCGGTCGACCACAATTTGTAAAATGTCTTGGTTATAATTCAACGGTTTTTTATCAAACCTCTGGAGTACCTCAGGGCTCTGTCTTGGGGCCACTTCTTTTTATTTCATCTGTTAATGACATTCTGTCTCAAATTGATGTAAAAGCTTTGTTGTATGCTGACGATCTCAAGTTAATTCACAGAATCGATTCTATCCATGATTGCAAAATAATGTCGAACTACTAAAAGACTGGTGTATAGAAAATGAGTTGTACCTAAATGTCAGTAAGTGCAGTGTCATGTCTTTTTGCAGGAAGGAGCTAGGCATTGTGTTTCAATATAATCTAGATAACTCGGTATTGGTACGACCTGACCCAATTAAAGATCTTGGTGTTTATTACGATCCTAAACTAACTTTCACTGCGCATATTGATAAAATCACTGCAAGCGCTTATCGCATTCTCGGATCCGTAATTAGAAACATGAGACTATTTAAATCTTTTACTACAATGAATTTACTGCTTTCTATGCAATCGAACGTATCCAGAGACGCTTCTTTAAGTCAGCATATTTTCTGGATGGTTTGTATACGGCGCGGAATATATCGCAGCAGTACTTTTATGATCGATTTGGTGCACACAGTCTGCTGAGAAGGCGGTCAATGTACTCTGTATTATTTGTATATAAAATTATACACGAGAAATTAGACTGTAATGATCTAGTTGTCATGTTAGATTATTATGTCAATTGTCAATTAGTTCGAAAAGTCTGAAGACTACCCTTTCGGAACACCCTCTTAATCTACTAACTTTTAGTGGTGTAAAAGTGAGGTTTCTTAAAATGCTTCTCCTATCAGTTGCACATAAAAAAAACGCAGTTGTTGTTGTTCAAATCATCTGACCACTGACAATCTATTTTTAAGTTGATTGTTGTTATTAGCAAAAATTTACGAAATGAATGAAGATACTTTGAAAAGTGTTGTAGTTGTTTTAGTCTCTAGATCTCGGAGTAGCAGTTCATCTGATAGTTCTACTTGGAATTTTTTCAATTCCTGACGCTGTTAATAGCGCCGTCAATACGTTGTTACCACATTTTAAATTTATTTCTATTAATTCGTCCATTTCTTTAACCGCTTCAAAAAAATCGTTAGTTTTTTGAGGTTAAGCTGTCATTTTGTAAACCACCAAATTCATCCACCACTTCGATACAACGGTGGAGTGGTTTGCAATTTTGGTTGATGCAACAGTAATAAATGAACGCGTCATTTCTTCAATCTACAATCCACCAGTGAATAATAAAAGCGCAGTTGGTCGATTGGTGGATCTACCGGTGAATAAAAGAACGTGCCTATAGTTACACTAGAAACTGTTTTTAATTTCATCAAATAACGCCCTGTGTATATATAAAATTCAATATAACAGGCTTATATAGATATATACTTAGCAAGACATTTCGAAATTCGTTTTATATAATAAAATTCAACATAAACAAAATAAAATAATCCAAGTATGTTAACACTTTGATATTATCTTCTACAGGGGACACTATGTCAAGGGTCATTCGTAAACAGGAATAGATGTTACACATTTGTTGATAGACCGCTAACGCGGTCACTACGTTAGGATCAACATGAAGTATTTTTGTGCGTTTCTAGTGATTTTTTTAAATATTCCTCTCTACCAACAACTAACACTCGAGGTAAATATGTTTTGGTTTTGTTTATACTAAACAATGAACTCTGATTATATTTTTATTTTCAAGTGTTGATAAAATGTATTTGGCTCGCTAAAAATTTACCGCGTGTTTATCGTACACAATCCATGGAGAAGTTATTCTTTTTTATAGACGAAAAATATTTGGGTGACAATTTAATTCATGTATAAAAAATCGCATATGCCACAGTGCAATTGTCACTTTGACAGCGGCAAAAGTTAGCTTTAACTTTTACAGCGACAAATACACTAGTGGTTTTTTCACTTATTTTATTTGTTCATCAACTATCGCGGTGTTGGTTATCATTCATTAAATTGTCCTGCCGAATTACACTCGAGGTTTGTATTGATATTGGGTAAATTTGTGTTGTTCAAATTCTAAACTGTTTCCTAGCAATTTGACAAGAATAACTGTCAACTATTAAAAACACGACACCGAAGGTGGAGTGTTTTTAGGTTCATTCAAACTAAGAATGTGGCGTCTTAGGGTAAAAATGTGAAAAATGTGTGAATCATTATAGCAAAAGAAGCATGTAAGTTGACCAAAGCCCCTATATCCAAAACAATATCAATAATCCAATATACATAAACGAAAGAAAAACAAGGGGGCACCGATAAAACCAAATGTGTTGAACAAATTCAAAATGATATATTCCGAAGAACTAGATATGTCCTGCTAAAAACAAATTATACAAATTCTAGATTGTATCAAAATGCTGTTAGTTGTGGCCAATCAAGTTTGTGGAGAGCTATTTCTGAAATTGGATATAAATATGGTACTATCAATAAGAGAGGGGCATGTAAATGCAGCTCTCTCTTATTTTTATTCAATTTTAGCTGCATCAACTACTAAGGGTTATTAGCAGTGGTACGGTATTGATTATTAACATGGATTTTTAAATCAAATTTGAGAACACATATTTGTGTCTTAGATTAAATTTGAGAATACATATCTCTGTCCTAAATTAAATTTGAGAATAGAATATTCAACAAGGTGCACTGAGAGGTTAATATTTTTCTTTCATTGTTGTATTTAGGACACTCCACTAGAAAATGCTGGACACTGGACTGTACGTTGCACACTTCACAACTTGGACGATGGTTTCCTTTTAGTAGGGTGCATCTTGTGTGACCTATTCTTGACCGAGTAAGAATGGTTTATAATTTCCTCGAAGATGGTAGACATGTCCATGGTAGTGTCGTTGTTCTGACTGCTCTTAATTTTTTTTGTGAGGCTGTCCATTTTCATTGCCAAAAATCGCGGATTGTCACCTTGAGCTTTGCTTTCACATCCGTTGCTGGCACTGGGTGTAATGTAGTTGATTTGGGGATGTTTGCAGAATATTCTCTGGCGATTTCGTCAGCACGTTCATTTCCAGGTATACCCATATGAGAGGGTTCCCAAATAAAGTCTATTGTTTTACCTAAGGTGTGAAGCTTTTGTAGATGCTTTTTGATCTGTAACACCAGAGGGTTGGTTGGATACCATTGCTTTATATTATCTATTACATGGGAGGAATCTGTTATTAGAATTTTTTGGGTTGGACTTTCTACCTATAGAGTATATTAGGGCCTTAGCCACTGCATATAATTCTGCCGAATGAATAGGGTATTTGACAATTTTTTTTAAATACCATTAGAAGATTGTCTGACCTCAGTTAAGTACTCCAAATTTTTTTCAAACTTTTCACTAAGCAGGAAAGTTTAAAACTTTAAAAATTTTCTATTTAAATAGCGCGCCAAAACGCGCTGATTTTTTATGACGTCGGTGGTCTGACCAGCCGAATCAGAACCATCGGCTCGACCTTCGGCCGCCTACCTGAGCTGGCCTATAAGAAACAAGCAAGCAATCAGACCTCTGACGTCACAATAAACTCACATATTTTCCTGCGCTGAGTAAATATTTGAAAATTACCATTTTTGTTAAGTTAATAAAAAATCACTGGTTTAATTTATTTGTGTGAAATATTGATTTCTGGCATAATAGTACCACAATGTACCTGCTCCGACTCTTTTTTAATTTTTTCCGCTCATAGGAAAATACCCTATTTAAAATACCCCAATGGAATTTCTCTTCAATCTTGTTAGTTTGAGAGATACAATTTGATAAAGGGTGCAAAAGAAATACACATATCAATGCAGATCTTCTTTTGGGATAAAAATACAAATTCCAAATTTTTCACCACTGCGAGACTCTTTAAAAAAATTGATAAAATTAAATTTGTCAAAGCGTAGAGTTACTACAGATACAGGCAAGAAGCTAAAGGGTGCTGTGTGAGTGGGAATATCCGTCTGAACTCCGGTGAGAGAGGAAGAGACAAACTATCAGAGGTTTTTCTGTCTTCGTCTGTGTATATATAGCATACACGCTATCAGAGAAAGACATCCTAAACCTCCTACTTTATATCTCTTTTTAACAAAGCTGACGGATTCCGAGCTGGCTTGTTGCCTCTATCTGTATAGTATCTCTATGAACACGAGACGTCTGGTTAATTTTCTTGTTTTTTGCTGAGCATCAATTTTTCATCCGCAGTAAAATAAGATCCCCGGGTCTTTTTTGATGTTATAGGAAAAGTAAAACTGTGTCCCTTTATAAATAATACCTACCTATTTTTTTTTGGCATTAGAATATTTTATTTCCCTGTATACCAAATTTCATAAACTAGGTGAAGGTCGATGAAGTTTCGTTAATTTTTCAGATAAAATTCAATATTTGGTGTGAATAACACCAACTCTAATATCTATTTAAATATCGGTACGAAATATTCAATAAACAATAGTATAATATGTGACAATTGCAAAGGATTATCTTGTTTAATATTATTCTAACCGCTTTTTCGAATTCAGTACGAAAAATGTCTTATCAAATTCCAACATAAAATTATTTTTATGCCTAGTTAACGGTTCAATGAAACAGTTTACGTTCTATTTTACAATCTTCTAACAATGTGTTGCTTTTATAAGATCAATGAAATTTTCGTTAAAATACGTAAGATAAAAATATAATCGCTCGATAAAACGTGTTACGCTATAGAAATTCAATTGTATATGACATTTTCGACCCATCACAAACACATCATAAAAAAGGGGGAGTTTGTGGGGAGCTATTTCTCAAATGTACCATCAAAAGAGGCCCACGATAATCGAGTCATATCGCTTACGATATGCTGATAGCTGGAAAAACTCGATTAAGCAGATTATTAAGGGAGAAGCTATAGTTTTTCTCACGATCTAAGAGGGCGTGCATAAATTCGACGCTAAAATCTCACTTTATGTACCTTCATGTAGACCGTTAAATTCGATACTAGGTACCTCAACTAATCCTTCTACCTGTATTATTTTGTATAAAAATATCAGAAGATAAGAAATAGAAAACTAAAAAAAAAA
>CAJUYI010001346.1:23408-38971 GCA_910591695.1 Galerucella pusilla
ATTCAACGACCTGCACAGTCTGGTGACGGCTTTCCGGGAACAAATACTGGTTCCGGTAAGACCGGAGCATGGACAGGACAAACTCCAACATCTGGACAAATTTCCGGTCCAGACCGAACTGGGGGTTCCACACAACCTGAGAAATGGACCAGACCTGGAACAAACAGTGATGTAAATGGACATTATGGAGGTCCCAGTCAAACTATATCAAAGCCGTCACGTATTGGTGGTCCTGGATCAATAGAAGGAACAGTTAGTCCTACAAACGGTCAAGATCAAGGTGGTAGTCAGGCTAGGCCAAATCAACCAGGATCGTCAATTGGTGCTATACCTAATGAGGGTCTAAGTAACAATCAAAATCAAATAGCAGGATGGCCTGGACAAACAGGAGGTCAACCTCGCCCTACTAATGGGGGAGGACAAAATGGTCGCACAAGCCAAACAGGTGGATGGCCTGGACAGACTGGAGGTGCACCTCTTCCTACAGGTGGAGGACAAAATGGTCGGGGATGGACTGGACAAATTACAGGTCCTATGAACGGTCAAGGAGGTCAGTCACAGCAAAATCAGCGTGGTGGTTGGCCAGAACAATTTCCAGGTATGGAACAAATAGGAGGTTGGCCCGAGCAAAGTCAAAGACCTGGTCCATCAGGAATTTGGCAAGGAAATATGCAAAGACCGCAAGGTCAGATAATAGATTCAGGTAGACCAGGTGCATGGTCAAATCAACCTCCTAGTAGTAATCAACCAGGTGGATGGATTCAACAAATAGGAAGGCCTAGTCAAACTGGTGGCTCTGGACAAACTGGTACTCCAACTTACCCAGAAAGATGGACCGGACAAATTAATGGACCTTCTGGTCAGATCAGTGGCCCTGGGTCAATTACTCAACCTGAACAAATAGGTGGTCATACAGGTACATTCTCACCAAACACTGGATCTTTCGGTGGAAAGCTAGCAGGGGATTATCAGAATAATCAAGGTCAACATGGTAGATTTTCTGGACAATTTTCAGGAGAATATGAATCATATGGACCTCGTGGGCCTCCAATACCAGGTGAACAAGCTAATAGGTTTTCTAGTTTCACTGGAACACCTTCACAAGGCGGACAAGTTAATGGTTGGCCTGGTAATGTAGGAGGTACGGGACAGATAGGTGGTCCAGGACAAATTGGGGGTTGGCAAGGTCAAATAGTCGAACCTAGTCGAGGTGGAAATTTGGCTGGAGGTAGTGGAGGTAGCCCTGGACAAGTTGGCAGATGGACTGACCAGGTTAATAGACCAGAACAGGTAGGATCTAATCAAGGCGGATGGTCTGGTCAGGGACAAGCTGGAGGGTGGCCAGTTCAAGGAGGTGGCCAACAAGTTCAAACTGGACAAATGGGTGGATGGCCTGCTCAGGTAGGAGGAATTGGTCCTGGACAAGGTGGAGGAACAGATCAAGGCGGAAATTGGCCTGGTCAAGTAGGAGGTACAGGACAAGGTGGGGGAAGAAATCAAGTTGGTGGTTGGTCTGGAGGAGCAGGAGGTCCTGGGCTGTTGGGAGATCCCGGACAGGTTCAACGCTGGCCCGATCAAAATGGTGGTACGAACCAAGTTATGGGACCAAATCAATCTGGGGCTTCTGGACAAGGTGGCACAAACCAACTAGGTGGTTGGCCTGGACAAGTTGGAGGCTGGCCAGGTTCAATAAGAGGTACGGGTCAAGATACAGGACCTGGCCAAACTGGCAGTACTGGTCAAGGTGGAGCTTGGCCAGGGCAGATGGGTGGCACTGGACAGCATGATTTCAATCAAGTTCAAGGATGGCCTAGTCAAATAGGAGGTAGAGAACCTGGTCAACTTGGTGTTCCTGGTCAAGGTGGAAGTTGGACCGGGCAACCAGGAGGTTATGATCAATTTGGAAATGTACAAGGTCAGAGAGGAGGTCCTGGACAGACAGGAGGCGTTAACCAAGTTGGGGGCTGGCCAGGTCAAATAGGAGGTCCCGTACAAGTTGGTGGAGGGCCAAGTCAATCTGGAGCATGGACTGGTCAAGCAGGAGATTCAGGACAAGCTGCGAGACCTGGACAAATGGAAGGACCAGGGCAAATAGGAGGGACCGGACAATTAGGAAGGCCTGGACCAATAGGAGGATATGGACCAATGGAAGGTCCTGGACAAATGGGAGGTGCTGGACAAATAGGAGGACCTGGACAAATAATAGGACCTGGACAAATAGGAGGTAGTAACTTTCAAAAGGTTCCCGGGCTATTGGGTCCTTCAGGTCAAGCAATAGGAGGACAAATATCTGAAGGGCCTTATCCACAAGCTGATTTAAATGATGATTCAGACTCGCAGGTACAAACTTCCGTTTTACAATCTGACAATGGAACAACTGCACAAGCTCAAGCTCAAGGTACTCACAGTGGAGGTACGGCACAATCTCAGGTATCAGGAACTTACTCTGGTTCTGGATCTTTTAGTGCATCTGCGGGATCAGATGACGGTAAAAGAGGGGCACAAACACAAGTTACCGGAGGTGATCAAGGAGCACAAAGCTCTGCACAAGGGAGAGGCGGTTTAGGACAATCCCAGTCACAAGTTAGTTTCTCACGTGAAACAGGTCAGACTAGCTCAAGTGCTCAGAGTGGAGGAATAAACCACGGAACGCAGTCTCAAGTACTAGCATCGGAAAAAGGAGGTATGGCTGACGCCCAGTCAAATGGACCAGGAAGCACATCGTCACAAGCTCAAATTGGTTTCATACCGTCCGATGAACAAGAAACCGATAACGAAAGTGAGTCCTTTAGCGGAGGTGGCACAGCAGGTGCCCGAGGTGGATCATTTTCAGGAATGTCGCAGTCTCAAGTTCAAGGTAAATTGAAATTCGGAGTCAAATACACTGGAGCTGCACAAGCCGCTTCTGGTGGTACCGGTTTCGGAAAAAATTTCACAAAAACGGGACCGTTTAATCCGACAGAAATCAATTTTAATCTGGCAAAGGAGAAACTTCAACAAAAACAAACAGAACAAGCCATTACATCAAAGAAAAATCAAAAAAATGTTACATCCGTAACAACGCAGGAACCAGAAATTACAACCATTCAACCTATATCTACAAAAACCAAACAAACAAATAAAGATTCAAATGAAGAATATTATGATGAGGATTACGAAGATGAAACTGAAAAGCCGAAAACCAGAAGCATCATAACGCAAGCCGATCGTAACCAAATGCAACATATAGTTTTAGATCCATTGGAAGATTTGGATATAACCGTGCATCAGAGTAAGGGAGTTATTCCAACCACAGATACGATAATTCAACCAGGAGAAACAATACCAGGTGCTCCCGGATTCAAAATTCCCAAAGGTTTTAGAGGAACCTTAAAATCTATAGCGAACGGTCCAAATACGTACGCCATAGGAAAACATTCGCAAGCTCAAAGTGCTACGCTTTCTCCAGGAACTGGAAGGATTATTTATAAAAAACCTTTCTACGCGGTCACATCAAATACACATTCAACCAATGGTCAGTACGGATACGGATCTGGTTACACATATCAACCAGCATATTCCCCAGTTAGTTATCAACTGAAAAGCGGTGAAACTTTGCCGAACTTTTACTCTTTATCCAAATCCGAAACGGGTTCCAAGAACTTGTACACGGGAAAGAAAACTCCAAGCGTTTATTACACCCAATCGTCCACTTGCGGTTTTTTCACAAACCAATGTATATTTAACGCAGGTCGAAAGCTATGCTTTCCTAAAGCCAAAACAAATCCTGACGGTACAATTATGGGTTGTTAAAATCTATTTATATTTAGGTTAAGTTACTGTAACGATCAATTGTACATAAATAAATATAAAGAATAACTTTTTTTACACTTTTTCCTACCTTTCATTAACTTTTTATACATCAATATTTTAATTGACACAAAATTAAAATTTATCAGCAGAATCTGGAAATTTAAACAGCCTGGCAACATTGGAACCTCGTCCCGCATTTATAATATCCAAAAATACAGATTGCCAAAAGTCTATCCGAGCCATGCGATTTGCACAAGTGCGACAAGAAAAATATGAGAAAAGCACTTGAAAGACAGAGAAGAATAATTGTGCTCAGTCAGCTGTTGCCAAATGTATTTATCTGTAAAAGTTATTCCCAATTTTTGTCGACAACAATGTTATACCAATAATTGTTAAATCGAAAGTAGTGTATAGATTTTATTTATTGCAGTTTGTAATTTGTCCATTTATTTTCTTGAACTATATTATTTTATTCTTATCTGCGTTGATCTCACTTATTTTTCAAAAGTCAATAATATTACCAATCTCAAATTTCTCCCAATAAATACGGCGTAATCCCGTATTAAAAGTTAAATGCATAATAAGATAATTAAATTCCTTGGAAAGTGCCAAACATTTTAAACTGGCAACGCTGCTTTCATATCAGATTGGTAGCTGGAATTGAAAACACGCCCAACGCTGACTGCGAACAATTATTCTTCTCTCTCTTTCAAGTAGTTTTGCTCATATTTTCCTTGTCGTACTATTGTAAATCGTATGGCTCCAATAGACTTTGTATACTAAGTAGTTACTTGTCTCATTCGGGTCAATTGAATAAAAAAAAGTATTAACTTGCAAGTCATAACTTATAAGAAAAAGCTAAAACTTCTAAGTAGAAGCTAATACTTATTTTTATTTGAATAAAAACAAGAACTCTCTCGAAAGTAAATACTGGAAAAATCTTTTGAATTTTGAGTGATTACTTATAAGTACTTAGTTATATTTACAAGTGTTTACTTTTTTCGTTGCGTAAACAAACATTCATATTAAACTCTGACGGATAGTAGTACTATTTTCAGCTTCATCACACACGTAATCGGAGTCTCCAGGACTTTCCATTTCATCTAATGCAAACTCAAAATCATCTCGTAAATGCTTGGTAATGTTATGTAAGCACAGCAAACAATAATTTTTGGAACTTTTGACAAATATGTTTTAACCTTGTGTCCTAGAATGGGAAACCTTTGCTTTACTTGTCCAAAAACCCTCTCTCAATTACAACTCTTGCCTTGGAGTGAGTGATATTGAATAATTCTCCAATTCGGTTTTGAGGATTTTTAAAAGGTGTTAATAGCAAAGGAGCAATTCCATATCCACTATCTCCGAGAAGGCAAGAATTACCACGAAATCTTGCCACATTTTCATATACGGAACATTGTTTCCAAATTCTGGAATCGTTAACACTTGCAGGCCATTGAGCGTCTACACTTGTAATCAATTCATTAACATCACAAGTTACTTGCACATTTATGCTAGCAAATCCTCTTTTGTTAATAAAATCATCGCCAAATTCTGGTGGTTTTTTAATTTGAACATGAGTGCAATCTACAGCACCAATGACTGTACGATTTTGGAATCGATTCGACCATTTAATTCTTGCTTCTTCCATGGCATCTAGATTAGATGGAAATTTTATCCAATGGTGGACCTTTTCTAATATACAATCAGCTACTCCACTTATAGTTTTGCATACTGTAGTATGATGAACGCCAAAATATTCACCAATATCTGTTTGAAATCCGGTATCACTAACATATCGTAGGAATATCTCCATATTTTGCCGAGATGCAAGTGCACCTCCCCTGGATTCATCTTTCTCTGGTAAAAAATAATCCGAAATATAGTCTACACTTTCACTTTCAAAACGCAACATGAGCTTAGATTTGCTCGGGCTGATGCTTCTTCTCTTCCAATAGTTCTTCCTGTTACGAACATTTATGAAGTCCACCATGTTTAACAATATACTAGCAACTACCGTAGGAAAAAAGGATGCTTAAAAATCGTCAAGTTATAACTTGCTAATTTAAGACAGATCTTATTTTTATTCAAATAAAAATAAGCCTTATATTTTAAGTTATTACTTCAAACCAGAAGAGTTTGCTCATGGCCATATGTAATCCCTTTTACATGAAGTAGTCACTGACCTTTTATTCAATTTATACTAAGAAAATACTTAAATAAGAGGAAGTAGAAGCCAATACTTTTTTTTATTCAATAGACCCAAGATGGAATGAAATAAAAGACTATTGATACAAAATAAATTATATATTATCAAATTTACATAATTCTTTTAGATTTATACAGGGTAAAAAAATAATAAATAAATTAAATGCACATTGCACAAGTCTTATTGGCTCAATAGTTGAATTGTGGATGAAATAAAAAAAAATACAATATCCTACATAAACTCGTTAGTTTCATCGTCGCTAGCTTCTTCTAAATTTGTCCCGCGATGACTTAACAAGCTGGACGAGCTGCAGTTACGTAACCTGAACAAAACCAAACTAATTACATTAGCCCCATCTTCCAAGGTGTCTCACATAAGTCCATTAAAGACCTTTGTTATGCTTTTACATCCAATTTTTTTACTTAGTAGATGTAAATGCCTAAAATAGTATAGGTATTATACACCAAGATGGTGAAGACTACTATTATTAACCGAGCACTAAGATTATTTCGCGAGGGGCTTAGCCCAGAGCGGAATAAGATGCGAGATTTATAAATGACTTCAACACAATGGTGTATATACAATTTTTTACACTACTAGTCAAATTTAAGACTAAAATTCAAAATAATTCACAAACGCACCACGAGAAGCGTTTGAGTGACAAGTACACTGTCAGTTCTCGATATATATGAACGTACTCGTTATGGTATCAGTCATTTTTGGTGGAGCGTGAATTTTAAACTAATGACATTTTTATTCAAATAATTTTATCTTGGTACTTAGGTAATTTCAAGCAGAAAATATGTTTAAGACAATCCTCTGGGTATACAAAATTATGTTGCACAAGTTTTTGTTGAACTACTCTCCCTGAATTCTCAAAATATTTGAATTTGTCCATTATTGATCTAGGTTAAAAATAGGAAATTATTAACCACTTATAGAGAAATTCAACTTCTCAGGTGGCTAGAAGAAGCAATAATTGTCAACTTCACACCTAGTAGTGGAAAAAATGTTTTTTTTTAAGAATACAAATATCTTAAAACTAGCCACTCACCTTCTCATATAAGTTTTCATGCAACTTAATTAAGCAGGTTAAGATTAGAAAGCTTGATGGTTTCCAAATAATCATCCTTTAGTTGAAATTAGAAAAGCTACATCCATGCAACTAGATAATATTGAAAATAAAGTTAAAACTTCCACATAGGTAAGCAACAAAAATAAGAAGACAAATACAGTACAATAGTTATGAACAAAACTTGATATACTGTAAAAAATAATTTATCTACGTCAGCAAAAATATATTAGAACCAAATGATGTCAGAACATTTTTTTTTAAATAAATACAAACAATACTTAAGTATGTTTTTTGTGACAAGAATTATTCCAACACCCTCTATAGCATCAGGTCTAGCAAAATATCATAACTCACTCACTATTAGTAATCGGAAACCCGATAAAAAAAACCCCCATGCCGCTAATAATTTACATAAAACAACATTTTTATAGTAGGTATACGTTTTGGCTTAGTACACCCCTGAAGATTTTACAAACATCAGTTGACCAGCTTGAGAAGACGATGTCGCCTGTAGATGGTAATTTATATTATATTGTAGGCATTGGTTTGATTTTTGTTGAAAACATACTAACGAAATTTATAAATAAAGAATAATTTTTAACCGTAGCATGCCAATATTTTAGAAAACACTGATATTTATACAATAATAATGAGTTGTTGATTTATAATTATTTTTGATATCATATCTATCTAATATTCATTATTTTTATTAATGATCTTCCTGATCACATTAAATATTTTATTTATTTTCAAATTCAACAACTATAACATTAGTTCCATCAAAAAAATTATAGGTTTACAAGATAGTGGACAGTTTGAGATCCACTGATCAGATTAATGATTAATGAATCTCTCTATGCCATTTCTAAAATGAAGGACAGAACTTATCAATATTTATTACGGTTTTTATTTCAGTCATTCAAATCACATTTCTAATCAAAAAAATTTATTCTGAAAATATTTTAACGCGTTATATTTTCATATTTAGAAATCTTTCCGGTTCAACCATTTTTAACGAAGTAATTCAACTGTTTCTTGTGGTCTGTGTTTCCTAAAAAGTGAGGTTAGTTGTCTAATAGCCGACTTGTTTGACTTGATTAGTTCAGTTGTGAGGTTTTGAAATCAATTTTAACATACTTAAATTTTGTCAGATCCATGAAATAATTAACAAGAAATGCGATATTTGTTTACACCGCGATATGTACTTACACAATCGTTTTCGTCATATTGAGCCATTTCCTCACCACCGTCTTCCTTTTCCATACTACAAGAACAGTTCAGGAAAAAGGATTGATTAGTATTCTACCAAGCATTAATAATATAATCTATAAATCTAATAATTAAAAGAACAGTGTAGCCTTTAAAGTGAAGTGATAGAAATTTACAAATAGCAGTATACAAGGGTAAGTCTACATGTTGATTATTATTTTATGTTCTAGTGAGTTTCCAGAGATTGCAAACCAAGAAAAATAAGTGAAAATAATGTTTTACAGTTGTTGTTTCGAGTAATCTCTTATAATATTAAAAATTAACGGATGAGAAGTGCAATTTATCTGTCAATACCGTTCCATCATTGAGAATTGAACTTCTTTACGAGGAACATATCATGTTATTGAGGTCAACAAACAAATAGCTTTGCTCTGCGTTATTTTACAATTGAACTTCATAAAACATATCATTTGTAATGTTATATTTAAGTGGCTCCAATAAGAGTGAGGTTACTATGTACATCATATCCATTGATCAAAATATACAAATATATTCACAAAATAATAGTTTCCAGCATATCATATCTAAAACTTATTAACAACGACAACGAAAGGGGAAAAAATTAAAACAAATAATCATCATTATAACAAAAATCTGTACTTTAATTTTGCGCTCTTTCTGCATATCGATATCCGTTATTGAAAATGTGCAAGAACGTTGATAAACAAATAGTCTTCAGTATACCATATTCAAAAAATTTTCGACAAATGTTACAGGGTGGTAAAATTATAACCAATTATGAAAGAATATTTCTCAACTTTATATTTACACTCTTGGAACGTTTGTCGATAAGTTTTGAATATGGTAACCTAAAGATTATTAGTTTATCATACTAACAGACATTGCTATATGTAATTACAGTAATAGAAATAAAGTGAGCAGTTTTTTTCCTCAGACAAATGTAATAGGTAGATAAAGATTATCTGAAAATCATTCATACAATCCAATTAATTTGTTAATTCACCTACACCACATTAAATCTGAAGTAAACTACGATAATATTAGATCCTTGAAACCAAATACCTAAATAAAGAAATATCAAGCTCTCAAGTAAATAGTTAAACGAAAGATTTTGTTGTACATCTAATCCCACAAATAATTCAATATAACTCAATAAAATGTCTAAAAACTTTACTATTAAAGTTGTATACAAACCTGGAGTGAAGATGTTGCAGTTGTAATTGAAAATTGTCCACTTGTTCTTGTAATTCATCATTAGTTCTTTGTATTTTTCTAATATTATTCATGGCAGTGTCTAATTCGTCCTCGGCTACGGCTAAATCTCTTTTAAGTTCTTCTACTCTACCTCGAAGTTTCTTAACTTCAGTTTCGTATTGTTCAGCTCTACGTACCGCATGAGCTAGTTCTGTTATCTTATCTTGTACCATCTTTTTTAGTTTGTTTTGGGAATGTTTCAGCTCAGATATTTCCTGCAAATGGACAGTTGATAAATATTGGTAATTCAATTAAGGAACCATACTCATACTTTATTTTTATCTACCAATTCTTGTTGTAAGTGTCTAATTTCAGCATCAGAATTTGTGACAGGTCTCCCTTTTCGTTCTAATCTTTCATGCAGGTCTCTTAATTCACTTCTTAGTTTCTTGTTATCTCTTTCAATTGCTAATTTTTCAGTTTCTAATCTTTCTCGTTTCCCCCATTCCGCAGCATTTTCTGCTTGTAACCGTTCCAGCTATAAATAACAGTTTAATATAAAGAATATATCCTTCAAGTTTGAGTTGTTACCTCTGCTCTTAAGTCGCTGAGTCTCTTGTCCATTCCCTCTCTAGAACTGGCCTCATCTTGTAAATCTGCTTTAATTAACTGTAATTCTTTTTGATGCTGATCTTGTAATAGTAAAATGTCTCTCATTGTATCTTGTTTGGCTTCTTTAATTTCGTCATATTTATCTTTTGTTTCTTGGAGCTCAGAGTGCAATCTCTCAATACTTCTATGTAATTGAGATTTTTCCCTACAGACAAAAATATATTAGAATTAGAAATAATGTGAAATATGATGTACTCACTCTCTTTCTATCTGCAATGTTTTTGTAGCCTCTTCTAACCTCAACTGCAGCATTGACAATTTTTGTAGAACATAATCTTCATCATAATCGTTAGAATTTTTTTCAATACCATTGGCAGTTTCAGGTTCAACAGTATCTAGTTTTTTATCTGTTTCTTTATATCTAGGTACAGCTCCTTGTAAAATATATTCTTCAAAAACGGAACTATCTAAATTTTGTTCAACAGTACTATCACATTCTGGGTTAGATTGTGATGATGTGACACCATTTTCTCTCTCCTTTATAGGGGAATTGTTACTAAATACAAAATCTTTGAGTGGATCATCACTCAAAGCTTCAAGAATTTGAGAATCGAATTGACCAGCATGTTTCAATAGTAAAATATGAATTTTTTCAATTTCTTTTTTAAGTTGATCATTTTGTAGCTCCAATTCTTCTTTGTTTCTTTTGTAGGTGTTTGTTTCTTTTAATACTGTATCTAATTTTGCACGCATCTGCTTGCATTCTTCTCTGGCTTTATTACGTTCATTGCGGACTTTACTCCATTTTTCTCTCCAATTTGCAGTGCAATCAGACCACCATCTCATGGTTTTTTCCATTTGTGCTGCTCTACCTTTAGCTTCTTCCAGTTCTCTTTGTCGCAGTGCCTAATTATTGGGGGTACAAAATTTAATATATTTTTATTTCAATAATTACAATCAAAAATTAACAACTGTTTGAATAGTCTTAATGAACTTGAATTTAAAAAACTGTACATAGCTACTTCTTAGAGGTCAAAAAAGATAATCAAATAAACTAATAATTTTGAAATGATATTAACAAGTACCTCATTAGCCTCCCATTCAGAAATATCTCCAATTCTGGAAGAAGTAATGGAAGCTGCATCATGATCTCTAGAAAGCTGACGCCTAGAAGATGTCCCAGCTGTATTAGTTTGTGCCATTTTAGTAAATATTCATCCTTCTATCAATGGTTATTTATTAGTAGTTAATCTTAACGTGGTTTAGATGAATTATTTTTGTGTTTCATACAGCTTCTTCACATTTAAAACAATAAATAAATAGTATTTAATTGACAGATGACGAGCATTCATTTGACAAGTGTCAGAAAGTCCATAGACGTCAAGGCCGAGCACATAAGGCATTTTTTTGAGCTTAGCCACACAAACCGGGTTAACTATTCCAAACCATGACGTAACAGTTTACCAACCACACAAACCAGCACATCGATATAGTTTGACAGAATGTTTGACGTCACAGCATTGTTAACCCGGTTTGCGTGGTTTAGTTCAAAGCAAAATGGCTGTAGTATACATGCGGCTAGATCACTACCATGTTAAGCTTTTGACCTAAGATTTAATCCCCTAGGGGTCGGGAAGAAGCTTATTTTGAGAAAATAGCGGTAAAGGGCAGGTATATAAATATAATGGACATTGTAGGTTTTAAAATTGATACTATATGAAACATTCTATCTAAAGCGAACGTCTGCGTGTGGTCGTTGTCTTTCTCTACTACTCTCGTTTCTTTCTCTTTCTTCCCCTGTAAAATATTGGGCTCAATGGTTAACTTGCTGACCTAGCTGATGCGTTGAGATGGAATGTTATTTATAAATAAATAATATAGAACAAAGACATTGCTCTACTGACTTACTCCACATGTCGAAATACACAAAATTCAACTCCAACTGACCGGAGGACCCAGCCCAATATGGCCAACTTGTCATAGTCAGGTGTTCAGGGGCTGTATTGTTGACTGTGGGAGTAGAACTTTCCGAGAGGACACATATTTTGTCTTTATTCTGCCTGGCTACTCTGTCACTGCAGTGACAAAGATAAAATATCTGTTCTCTCGGGAATCTTCACTCCCTCAGTCAAGAATACAGTTCCTGGAATGGTCTATAGGGTATGTCCATGTGGCGTCACAAACTATTTTGACAACAGCCTGGTGGTAAAACAATAAACAAAGCGATCAGAACACGTGGTTCTTAATAGTGAGGTTATGCTGATTTATAATGATAGATCGTGTTTGAGTTTAGTTGGTTTTGCTTAAATGTTTTCTGAATTCTTGAGCTTGCATATTTAATAATATAGGTTAATAGTTGTTTGTTAAGTGATAATTATTGATCGTGGTTATTGTTTTACCACCGGGGTATTGTCAACTGTCAACTGTCGTGGACATGCCCTATTGTTTACTCAGTACTGTCAAAGTGTTAGGCTAGGTTATGCTTTTTGTAACAAAATATTATAATTGAAATATTTCTTGAAGTACGTAGTCATAAATAATGAGCTGAGACTAAAAAAATTGATTAATTTGTCGTAATATTTACAATCTCGGAGAAATAGGAATCGTAAATTGCACCATGTTAACTTAATTTCCTGACAATTTTAAATATAGTAGACATGTTCTTGGCCTTCACCTTTACCTCTATACCACGCTACCGCTACGCCCATGTCGCCTTCAACAGGTATCTTCTTCGGCTAATTTAGTTCTTCGACGTACAGTACGTGGAAACCTCCAATTTCTTTACTGAGTCGGTTTCGCGTTCAGTGAACTTAGTAAATAACACACTAAGCCAAAATGTTTAAGAACGTTCAGAAATATTAAATAAATTTAAGAAAATGAATAAAAAATAATATATTGTGATACAGTAGTAATTAAAAAGTGTACTTAAATATGCGATATAACGATAACGAGTGTGGCATTGTTTCTTATCAAGCATTACGTGGAATTGCAAATAAATTTTGTTCGTATTTAAATATGAGAAACAATGAGGTAAATAGGGCGAAGAAAAGTGTGGCGTGGGCTTACGTGTGTTGGTTTTTCGGTGGAATATTAGGTCTGCATCTGTTTTATTTAGAAAGGGATGCTCATGCTTTTCTTACGTGGAGTACTTTCGGTGGATATGGACTTGGGTGGTTAGCGGACATCACAAAAATACCGAGATATGTCAGAGACTGCAACGACGACCCCAAATTTTTGGGGGAGCTCGGCGAACGGATGAGGAGAAATAAAAAGGTAAGTTTTAAAATGTAAACATTGTTCTTATAAAGTTATTTATTATATATAAATGATGTCCCACGACGTTTTGACAGTCCAATATCTCAAAGACTGTTCACATGGGGAATATGAAAATTTGACAGCTTTAATTAAACAGCTGCTTACTTATATTTATGATGAAATGACTTCCGTTTTTCCTCCCAATTTTGTTCTGTTCTTATATTTTTGGTGGTTGTGCAAGTACATTGTCTTTTCGATTTTGATACTCATTCAATACATATCATTTTTCGACAACTGACTTGGTACAAAGTGTATATTAGACTATTCTGTCAATTTGACAACATCGCTATGACGTTCTAAAACAGATCATTGGTTGATTTATTAAGCGGGACATGGGCAATTATTTTCGATTTTTTGATATATTGAACTGTCAAAATGTAGAGGGACTTCCAGTATGTAACTGTAACTGTAAAAATATTAGCGATATCTCATTAGATTTGTATCGAGGTTTGGAAAAATGAATTATGTGTTTTTTTTAGATAAATAGTTGCTTTAGGCATAAACTTGAGGAGTACAATCAAATCAAGATGAAAAAAAAGCAATTACTTACATTTTTTTTCGAATACCTCAAAAACCAATAGCGATAATCGAAAACTGGAAAAAAATTCTCGAAAAAAAATAAATTTCCAATAAAAAAGTCCATCTTCTCTATCAAAATCTATCACTCTATCTGATAATTTTCAATTTGCCATGAAAATATGCCTCATCTTGTTCATTTCAAGATGCGCGCTCTGCCTCTAAAGCGAGCATGTCACTTAATATTGTTTTCAAATAGAGCCACTGGGGAAAAATCGAGTTAACTCAATATTCCAACGGGATATGCAATTGTTATTTATTTAAATATTCACATTCGTGCTAATTGAAGGCGATGAAACTTATTTAAAAAATTAACCTATTGCTTCTTGGAGTCTTATATTATGTGTACTCAAAAAGATCGTCTCAAAAATTGTCCTAAAATGTAAATCCCATCCTATTACAGATATCTATTCACCTGTGGCCTCATCTGAACTTTTTCTTTACCTCCTTAATTAACTTATTGTTATTGTTAATACATTTTGTCAGTTTTTTTATTCACAAATTATTTACTATTCATTAATCTCATCCTATTGATTATAGTTACAGTTATATTTGAGACGTCATCGATCTTCGAACTGACTTCTGGAGAAAAATGCTTAGTAATACTTTTATCCAACATCTGTTTTTTTAGCCACCATTTTCTTCAAGTAGATTTATTTCTGCAGTCATGGTTGGTTATCTTTGGGGACAACTGGTGCTGTTAGCCATTCCCGAGGATGAAGTTTGGGACATAAACTGGAAACCAGTTTTTCATTGGTTTATACCTCTAGGAGTAGCGTTAGGTATACCAACTAATAATATTAAAATAACAATAATGATAATTTGGACCCCCTTGTATATTCTTTCCAACTATTTTCACGATATATATAGTATCTGGTACATTTTAAATTTTACTGAAGGTGAAAGGTATTATTTATGTAATCATTAAACATCTGATTAGTCATTAAACTCATAATTTTCCACGGCAAATAAATTAAATAAAAAATTACCTTTAATTTACATAAATATTTTGAACTTGAACGTTATTATTATAATTGCCAGAAAAATCGCTACAAAAATTGATGACAGACGTTAGAAAATAGGTTGGTATACAGCAGTGTTGGCTGCCCAGTGGGTAACCCAAAAAAGCACACTGGTTTGTTTCGAGGTTTTTTTGGGTAAAACCCATGTTTTTTTTGGAAACATGGGTTTTTTGATAGAATTTATTAAAGAGATGAAACAAAACGTAATTTTAAAGTTTAGGGGTGGGTTTACCCTTTCGATTTCTGTATTTCACCTATTTGCATATGGCGGTCGTATTTTATAATACAGTTGATAAGTAAAGTGGAAGGTCATTTGAATACTCCGAGGGATGAACCACCCTGCGAAATACTGTCACAAATTTGCGAAATCACGCGAAATCACGGGAAATCGCGCGAAAGACGGGAAATCACGCGAAATCACGCGAAATCAAGCGAAAACATGGGAAATCTTGCGCAATCCCGTGAAATCATGCGAAATCTTGCGCAATCATGCTCAATAATTAGCAAAATAGTGAAATTTTCCGGTACTAAAGTCGCGCGA
>CAJUYI010001346.1:38981-57208 GCA_910591695.1 Galerucella pusilla
AAATGGCGACCAAAGTCGCGTAAAGTTGGATCAGCTCCTGTCGAAGTTAACAGAGTGAGAAAAAAATAATAAGTGGATGACCTAAAAGTTGTTTTTCACCTGATAATAATAACAATTGAGCGGCTCTAGATCTTCCGTCTATACCTGCACACATCAGTGGTGTAAACCCTAGAGTGTTTCTTCTGTCAATTGTTATTCTTCCTCTGAAGTAAACTAGCAGCAAGTTGAGGAACTCGGTTCTTTCTGGAATAAAAAAAATATATAATAATAGTTTTTTGGGGGTAAAAAGAAGGCTACGAAATAGAAGGGAGGTGAACTCTGGCTGTGATTGGGAAGAAAGTGCTATTCTCTTCACAGAGCGAAGGTCTGAAGAGGAACTAAATAGTTTACGCGCTAGATAGTGTGTAGTAACGGATCCAGAATTCCCAACTAAGAGAAGGGATGGATAAGAGGAGCGAAAAAAGATGAATAAACTGAATAAAGGACAAAATATATATTAATTTTAATCGTATCTAGATGAATATGCTCACCATAACGAACTGCGAAATGTAAAGGGGTGTTTCCTTCATTATCTCCCAAATTTGGATTAATATTTTCTATGCGACAGAGTTGTGTCAAAACGTCTGCAATACCACGTGAAGCAAGCCACGTAAGCAATGTCTAAAATAGAAAAAATACCCCAATAATCAATATCAATCAATAATTATAGAAAACACATATCATTTTTAATTCGGAATTCAGTTTGATTACAAAAATATTCCTATTCCTGCGAATTGTCTTTGTTTTATTCCTTATCGCCTTCTAACTTTTTGGGTTACACTGTATTACAAACCGATGCATATAATATAATAAATTACCTATCTGATTACAGACGACAAGCAACATGACTCAATATATTTCTTTCAATGGTGTGTATATGAAAAATTTGAATTTACCGTTATTTAAAATACTAACCACTTCGCTTGACCCACAAATGTCTTGTATAAATACGTTCAGCAGTGACGGAGATCAATTATTCACTCAAAGGAAAATTATAAACAATTATTTATGCAATAAAAGACTTTTATGAAGTACTTTATATACAGAACTCTTTAAACTGCCCATAGATTAACTCAAGCTAAATATTGTTTGCCACACGACATAAATACCTGTAACAGGTCTACTTAAGACTTGACCGATCGTTCTAAAAATTCACGTTAACTCTCAAACCAATATAAAGACGCGGTAACGCATCCTAGTAGCCTCATCTGTTAGTATGCTTTAGTCAGTGCTAAGACGGCAGCAACAAATGCAGCTTCGTTTTCCATGTGCAGTAAATTCAATGTGTGATACCGACGTTAACTAGTACGTATTGAAGCACGCCTCTGCATGCCAATTTCCAAAACCAACAGAAATGTCACTATGGACAATTTTTTTACCAGTAAGGAACTCGCAGATACCCTGTTAAACCAGCAAAAGCTTACAGTCCTAGAGACAATCAGAAAAAGTAAAAAAAATCTTCCTATCGAATTCACTCAACCTTCAAAAAGACCTGAACAAACAAGTATGTTTGGTTTTTAAGAGAAATGTACCATTGTATCCTACATTCCCCAGAAAAAATAGAAATGTTATACCTACTCCTTTCCACCATGCATCACGATGATACCATAGACGTGTGAAAACAGGGAAGCCTGAAATGATAATAACTCATAACAAAACTAAAGGAGGGGTGGATACAGTAGACAAGATGTGCGCAGCATATAACTGTGCAAGAGCTACAAATAGGTGGCCAATGGTAATTTTTCATTAGGCAATTAATGTTGCTGCTATCAACTCACATATATACAAATGGAACTATGCCAGCCTGAAGAACAGACCTAGTAAATTACCTCGAGGAGCAGGAACAACTTGGGTTGCAGCTTCTGGACGAACATATTCTCCGACGTGCAATGCAAGATAATATACAACGACAAATTAGGACGACAAATTAGGCTTCTGATATAGTAGTATAATATAGTAGTGGTATATTTAAAAATATTTCCTTGTCAAGCTCAACCGTACGTACACATAGATCTATGGATTGCATTAATTTGAAACAGACAAGTCCAGCTATGCTAGTACTTTCAAAAACAAATCATAAATTCGCGCTTAATTGATCATTTATTTCAAATACAATAAATAATAAAAGTAGGTCACTGTATATGTAAAACAAAGAAGAAAAAATTTATTTATTTATTGAATTTTAATGTTGTTCATACTTATGAATAAATTTACAGTCTGATGTAATAGAACTCATGGTTATTGTTTTTTTTATTGTAAAATGGAAAAGGATTTATTGTTTATTTCTACCATGATGGAAAGGATTTAATTTACGCACTTGATATAATTATTTTGGAGTACCTTACCACGCAAACGTTTTAAATATATTAATCTATTGAAATTCTTAATCTAAATATAGAAGATATTATATTATATGAAATTCAACTAAGAGGTGCATGTGTGCTTTGATAAGACAAATAAATAAAAAACCTAAAAATAAAATCACGCATTCGTTAATTGTTTATATATTCGAGTGTTATAAATATTCTAGTATATATAAAGTGGTTTATATTGAAAAAGATAAAAAGTAATTTTACATACAGTGTCTTCCAAATTTCTGTGTGTAAAAAAATCAGTCAGTAGTAAGAAGTTTCTTTATACATTCATTCATGGTACGTCCCTGATCATAGTTAGGTACTGCAAGCGCCAAACGTAATGGCGGGCCCGCCCCAATGCGCACAAACTCATTTTCAATGTTACCTCCTACTACAACTCTTGCAAGACATATAATCGCTCTGTACAGGGGCGTATCATTAGTTGTCCTTCAATTCTGTTGACGTTCGGCATTGTCTGAATAATTTTTGTGGTACAGGTAGGACACTGACACGTTTGGAGCTTGTTTTGCTATTGTCATAAGCCTCAATCACTATGAATTTCAAATAATTATTGATCAGCTCATAATTAAGGAAGTTACAGTAGTTGGCAGTACTTATACGTACTGTATTGTTTCGTCTGGTCATCTATTGGGCAAACGCACAACCTGTGTAAAACACTCAGTAGCCTGCAGCCTGTCGTGTTAAAAAGTTTATAATCAGGACCAAAGACAATTGGCTAATAATAGTTTCCTCGCGATCTAAACAGTATGTATGACCAAAGATATGTAACACTTTGAATTTAGAACCTCCTCTTTTAGAATAAGATAAAAAATGAGCTACTTACTCTGCCATTTCGGTCAACTGCATTTACGTCTCGAAACCCGAATTTCAAGTTATAGTCAATGAGCTCTTTCAACCAAGCACTATTTCCAATTCTTGCTGCGTGTAATAGAACTGAAGTTTTGATAGGGCGACAAGTTTGTGAACCGTTTGGCAGATGACTGTATATTTCAGGATATTCATCTTTTAATAGTTGCTTGTCTGAATTATTTTCCTTGCTGGGCTCTTTCACTGTCTCATGAAGATCAGCTTCAGGTTGATCTGCCAGAAGAAGTGATTCAAAGTGATCGGTTTGGTGGATTCTTCTCATTGATGCAGGATACAGAGTGCCACTGAAATAGCTGCAAAAAGTTATTGTATTCATAGAAGATTCATGCCGAATTCATATGGAATATTTTTGACACATTTTTAACTTTTCCCTAACAACTAAATCATGTTAAGTTGTTTAATATCTTTCACTGTGTGACAGCTGGGTCGTGGTCGATCTGGATATCTTGTGGAAAATGAAATATATATTTTAGTAACAAGTCTGTAGTTTATTACGCAGTGTATCATTTGCTTAAAATACATACCTTCATTCAAGAGGTGTAGACATTCATAATAATTATTAATATATAAGAGCTACTTCCCAAAAATAATTCACATATATTATTCTTAACACTTATTTCGCGATACGTAAATTGACTATCTACCAATATACACCCACTATTTGATCAGATTCACTGACATTTATTTTTGTAACGAGTGAAAACTATTTTCACATGTAACTATTATCTCGCTGGAGATCTTTTTTGCATAATTTTTGGAAATTGGTGAACATGTAACGTCGCGACCTTTCGTTCGACGCTGTTTCTGAAGACTGAAGCGAGATTAAATGCAGCGTAGTTTTAGTGTGGTAAGGAGAAATACATCTCAGCCTCTCTAAAACGTTTTCAATTAAAAAAACCAAATGTTGGTGAAAATATTGGAAATTTGGACCCAGTAGAATTCTTTCCATCATCAAGATCTTTCAATTAATATTTTAAAAACAACTTAATAACATCTATAATAATAAAATTAGCACAATCAATGATATTATTGATCAAAAGTGTCCTCCCCCCTCGTATCTTTTGAACGGCTACACTTACATTAATAAAACTTGGAGGGTGAAAATAAAGTTTTGGAAACTTCTCTACGAATGGTAACAGGTGAGGTAATAGTAATAGATGACGTCACAGTGCCACTCTGGACAATAATTTTAAATAGGACCTTATGGCAAGTGATATCTCGTTTGAAAGGCATTGACATTGGTTACATAGCCATATTAATTTTGTTTGGGCTTAAACTAATTTTGACGGATAAATTGAATAAATACCAAAATTATTGAAATTCTTTTTTTAAATTTAATTAATCAAATATCAACAATGGATTCTTATAGCAATTGTTCGAAATGTGCTTCGTCTACTTCCTGACAGTAATACATCCTATTAGTAAACTTTTGTCGTACTCGTTCGAATGTGTTAGCTTAAATTGCATTGCATTCTTCAATAATTCTCTCTTTCAAAACGCCAATGCTATCTGGTGCCGTAGTATAAACCTTGGATTTCAAGTACCCCCATAGAAAAAAAAATCTGATGGTGTCAGATCTGGTGACCGAGGTGGCCATTCTATAGGACCTCGCCGGCCGATTCATCTACCTCGATATTCTTTATCCAGGTAACGTCTTACTGCACCATAATAATGTGCAGGAGCACCATCTTGTTGAAATGTTATCTACAGATGGCCGAATTCATCTGGATTATCTTCCAGAATTTCAAGAATTAACGGCTCAATTGCATTTTGTAACATCTCCAGATACACTTCACCGCTTAAATTTGAATTTAGGAAAAGAGGACCAACTTTGTGGTTTCCCAAAATATCTGTCCAAACAATGACTTTTTCTGGAAATTGGGTATGTTGTTCACGAAAGGTATGAGGATTTGTGTCACTCCAATACCTTACATTTTGTGTATTCACATTTCCATTGCGGCAAAAAGTATTTTCGTCTCTAAAACAAATTGTTTTTGTGTAATGTGGGTTCGAGTCTTCTGTCGGGGTCATCATCCGAAAGGTGGTGCACCATTTTTAACTTGTATGGATGAAATTTATTTTTCGCCAACACTCTCTTTACTGTTTTTTCACTTACTTCACAGATAGACGCAACTTTAGTTGAAGAGGAAGTAGGGTTTACTATCATTTCAGCAACTATATCAATTTTTTTATCATCACTAAATGTTGGTCGACCAGATCGTTTGGCATCTTGAACACTACCTGTTGCTTCAAACTTGTGAAGAAGCTCCCTCAAATAAGTTCTCGAGATAGGGCGATCTGGGTATCTCTTATTAAATAAACGTGGGATGAAAAATTGCCTGAGGATTTAAAAAAACGATTTGAAAATTGGTTGAATAGTGTAGATCTTTCAAGTTTTTGTAGTATTCCTAGATATTTGATAAATAATGTAGAAGATGAAGAAATGATAACACAAAAAATCTCTTCACGTTTTTGTAGACGCATCAAAGTTGTCTTATGCGGCTTGTGTTTTCCTTAGGTTTGAGAATCAAAATTCAGTTTTTATTAGGCTTTTGTTAGCAAAAACTAGGTTAAGTCCCATAAAATCAGTTACTTTACCTAGACTCGAATTAATGGCTGCTTTAATAGGAGTAAGACTAGTCGAAACGGTTAAAGAAGTAGAAGATTTCAAAAACCTGGAAACTACTTACTGGAGCGATTCCATGATCGTTTTGACCTGGATAAAAACAAAGGGGTTGTGGAATACCTTTGTTGGAAATAGGAATTATTTGCGTTTTATTTGGTGGAAAGATTACGAACAACGACAAATTAAAATATTTAGACATTGCAGGGTTGTTTTCGGGTTAAAACCTAGTCCGTTTCTTTTAGCAGCTACACTAAATTTACATTTGAAAAACGAGACAAAATTTAGAGAAACAGCAGAACAACTTTTAAATGCATTTTATGTTGACAACTGTGTTTATAGCGTCAAAAACGAAAAGGATTTGGAAAAATTTATGGGGGAGTCAAAAGATATCTTGACAAGAGCAAACTTTGATTTAAGGGGGTGGACTTATAACGAACCAAATAATGATAATTTAGTACACCAGGAAAACAAGGAAACTAAAATCATTTCTATTCTAGGGATACAATGGAACTTTGCAAGCGACATTTTAAAATGCGAAATTAAAAATTTGGGTTCACTTGAAGACATTCCTTATTCCATTTGGTAATCATTGTTATCTATCTAAATAATGGCAAACTCTAACAATAAAACCAACAATATCAATTATTCTAGTTACAGTAATAATAAAAACATAAGACATAGTCTACTATGTAAAAGCGTTGTAAAAGGATGCACAGCGTGTTCCAACACTTATTAAATAAACGTTCCGCTTCATGTAGATTCTTTCTAGATTCACCTATCATTAAGATAGCTGCTACTTTGTCGGCTTGAGTACGTACCATTTTGCCTATGTAAACTCTTAAACGTCTCGTTAAACAATAATGAAATTAAAAATTTGAGCTATTTAGAAAAACTTTGCAAAGCAACAAATACAAGTAAATTAAAAACGTCAATTCTTTTGACAACTAACCAGAGGCGGACTGAAAAATCTTGCAATATTTAAATGTGAAATAATAATTTTGGTATTCATTTAATTTATCCGTCGAAATTAGTTTAAACCCAAACAAAATTAATGCCTTTCAAACGAGATATCACTTGCCATAAGGTCCTATTTAAAATTATTGGCCAGAGTGGCACTGTGACGTCATCTATTACTATTACGTCACCTGTTACCATTCGTAGAGAAGTTTACAACACTTTATTTTCACTCTACAAATTTTATTAATGTAAGTGTAGCCGTTCAAAAGATACTGTGAGTGAATAGCACTATATACTTATATACTTTACAAGAATCCCTCGCAACTCTAGTGGGAGTAAAATAATCATTTTTCAAACAATTAATGTTATTCAAGCATCATACTCACCTTCCAGTAGGATAAATCCTTTTTCGCACACCTGGCGAGCTAGTCACTAGGACTGAAGTGCTGTTTTTCAAACATTTGCCATACCGAGCGTAAAAATCCTGCCTACTTTTATCAGCCACAACGCTCTTGATAGACTGACAAGAGGAAACAACACTTCCACCAGTGTTATCGATGAAAAGCTTCTGGTCCTGTCCGCGAAGAGATGGTGCTGCACTATATGTCCTTGAAAGAGTAGATTTAGGTGCTGGGGTCGTTCCAAATGTAACTCGCCTAGGCTGAAAATCATTCGTTAACCTTTCAAAATCAGTCATGGGAAGTTCCAGTAAATACTTACCGATTTGTTAGTTTGATTAGCTTCATGTGGAACTTGCAAACTGCCATTAGAATTTGTAGTTTTTATTAAAGAAGGTTTAGTTTGCAAATGTGGTACCTTTAGAGCAGTCACTTTACGGTTGCGAGCTGCACTAGCTTCAGTCGGCTTTAAATGAAGTTCAGAAGCTTTTCTGTGTGCTGCTTTTGATCTTGGATCTGCCTATAAAAAGTAGTAATCAATATTGGTGTCTTAAAACGAACCAATTGGACAGGAGCTGTTTATACAACTCTAGAAGGCTTAGGTCAATGTTTCAGCCTGGGATTTTAAATTCTATAAACCATAGTTTATGTAGCAAACATGTATTTATTCTACAACGCAATACAGAACGTGGACCATTTTATATCAGCCTCGGAATAAACTGTAGAACTAATCCTTGAAATGCAAATTCACTGCTGTCTAAGCGTCCTTCTGTCGCGAGCTTTGAGACTTTGAAGCCGCATCTTTGGATATAGAAGAGTTATTATGGAAAGTGGGAAACTAGAACAGGTATTTAACGGATAAAAATCATTAAATACGGAAACTTTTACAGTGCTTAATAAAAAAATTCACACGTAATATTTGAAATTGTCTTTTCCTGGCCTGGTGTGAAAAATATCTATCAATATTTGACCTTATAACACCGTAGCGTGGGGGATGAACAAAAGGAGGTACTTTTCACTGTGTATACAATGGAGGAAATGATAATAGAACACGTAAAATGGAGTAATAGAATAAAAAAGTGGAAATAGCTCTTAAGCGCGTCAAAATCGGCGACTGGTACAAGTGAGTTTCTTGGTGTTGGAAATTAACCTGCATATTACGTTCTGGGTTGTTCTGAATACAGGGTTGGTTTTAAACAATTTAGATTTACGTTTACGGTTATTTGAAATAATGAGGAAAATTCGCAAGAAAATAGTATATTGTGCAACAAGTGGAAAAAGCTCAACTTATCTGACGAGTGCTGCAAACACACGAGTGAGAAAAGTACTTTCCCCACATGTTACACACTATACTTTTTATACAACTGCACATATTTAAAGAATACAAGTAAAGTATTTTTATATTTATTAATATTTCTTCTCCACTCTATAAATTTTTCTTATGCCAATTCATACCTTTTTCTTGAAATATCCGGCAACAAATCTAAAGGTTCTTTTGCAGCTTTTTCCGATAACTCTGGCGGAGTATTATTAAAATCGTCACTATTGTCAGTATCCATATTATTTATATTATAAATAAGTACCTACTATATGTCTTGTTAAACTAATATTTTTAACAGAAATTTTTCTCAAAGCACGTTTGAAACTACATTTTACAATTTAAAAGCTTCTAATATAATCTGACAGTTGTGTGACAACTAAGTAGGTATTTAAAGATGACAGTAGCATACTAAGTTTTTGTCGATTTTATTTGATTCTCCATGTAAGTGGCATGTGCAAAGTGTCGTTAAAAATGATATTTTTCACAGTATGAGCAATAATTGGTTTTGAAATTAAGTAAGCTACGAGAAATATGTCGCTTTTCATAGCAGTTGTAGACAAAATATTTTTTCTACTTCAAGAAATCATGATAAACCAAAAACTTGATATATCATGGCAACTACAGATGCCACCACATTCGCGAAGCCAAATTTCTAATTACAATGGGCAGTTTTCTGATTTTATATGGTCTGTGTTAACCTTTCTAGCTTCTAGTGGTGTGGTCTTAACTTAGAATTGTAATGCATTGTCTGTCGAGGCATATACCCCGAGAAGTAGATGTTTCTTTTTAGTGAACGGTCTACTTTTCAAAAATTCGTCATAATAGTGTAACAATATTTATCCTGACAACTTCTGTTATTATTCAATTCATCAGCAATAAAATAACACCGACGACGGTCCTGTAACTTCATGCCTATCATGGAATTGTCTAAAGTTTGCTGTACATTTCTCATGACAAAAAATCATTAGCTCGTTTTATATGCACTTATATTTAATGAAATATTCAATTTTAGGTTATAAATAAATTAGAATCATCTCCAATTTGACATGCACTTCTGTGCATTGAAAAACATATCCATGTCCAAATTATAGAAATATTTAATAGTAATAATAAGATAGTGTACCTAAAGTGTCAAGATTTTAAATTGGAGATGTGTCTGTTGGGGGAATTTCAATCATTTTGCAGTAATTTCATTGTCGCCAATTCCCTTATGTCCCGGCACTAACAACAAATTTTTAGTTTCAAAAATAGTATATTGTGTAACAAGTGTGAAAAAAGTGCTAGTTAGCATTGGCGCAAGTGTTGCACACTGTATTTTTCCTACGACCACCGTCAAGAAATTAAACAAGCGACTAGAATCGTCAATAGCCTTTCGCGTCTTTACTGATACTTGGTTTGCCTTCTGAAATTTGAGCAGCTTTTTTTTTGGAAAATAATTCCTCGATGTAGCCATTTGCTACAGCTTAGGATTTCCATCCTTCATGCCTTTTTTTGTTAATATATCTGCCCCTGATTCCCCTAATAAAGCTGCAGATCATCTGCGAGAGGTACTATTTACACTAGTGCAAAAAATTTAACTTTTGGCACGAACTTAGAAGAAAGATATTTCCCATCCTTTTGACATGAATACATTTATTTTTATGTTGTATTTTTCCCACTGAACTAAATTTTCAATCAATTATGGATAAACTTGTATGTATCTATTTTATTATTATTTCAGTATTGAGTCGTAACGAGAGTCGCAATAATTGGGTGCTGTAAAATAGAGTAAAATCTAATTATATTATTAATAAATGTTCATGAGTCACGACAAAGTTGTAGGTAAGTTTAAGTAAAACTAATGTAAAGTCGAAACGTAATTTTCGGCACGTCATAAAGTTGAAACATGTTTAGAATTTATTCAAAATAAGTAACACAATCAGGTATTACAGTGCACGAAAACATGCGAGAAGTGAGGTTTAAGTATTAGACTAGTTCCAAAGTTCAAAAATGTGTTAGTTCTTGCAATAAATCTAAGTCATAACTCGTTGGTAAAATATCAAAAGTTATAAATAAATTGAGATGAAAAGAAGGCATTTAGTAAACAAGCCATATTTTCTTAATATTGTGTGGTCGTAGAAAAATCTTTTGTGTAATTCGATCGGAAAGTTCGTTGTCCGTTTCTATAAACTGCAACCTGCAACTTACAGTCTGTTCTAAGGAAAGGTTGAATGTTAATATTGAGTAGTCGTAGAAAAAAATTTGTGAGTAATTCGATCGGAAAGCTTGTTGTCGCTTCCGATAAACTGCGACTCACAATCTGTACTATGAAAACGATGAAAAAATAATTTTTCCTTATTATCATGTGGTCGTGAAAAAAATCTTTGTGTAATTCGATCGGACAGTAGTTCTTTGTCGTTTTCTATAAACTGTAGCTTACAATCAGTTCTATGGAAATTATGAACAAATTATTTCCTTTGCAGTGTGACGTAGAAAAAATCGTGTGTCTAATTCGAACAGTGAACTTTTTGTCGCTTTCGATAAATTGCAACTTACAATTTGTCTCTAGCAAATTATGAAAAACCCATATATCTTTCGTACTGTGTGGTCGTATAAAAAATCTTGTATGTAATTTGATCGGAAAGCTTTTTGTACCATTCGATAAACTACAACTTAACAATCTGAGTTAAAAAACTGTTGAAAAACGAAATATCTTTAAAATCGTATGGTCGTAGAAAAAATTTTGTATGTAGTTTGATCAGAAAGCTCTTTATACCTTTCGATAAACTGCAACTCACAATCTATTCTATGGAAATGATGCGAAAATCATATTTCCCGTAGAAAAAATTGAGTGTCTAATTCGAACCTTGAGCTTTTTGTCGTTTTCGAAACTGCAGATTACAATTATTTGTTTTAAGAAAATTGCGAAAAAATCATTTCTTTAACATCATGTGCTCGTAGAAAAAATCTTGTGTGTAATTCGATCAGAAAGCTCTTTGTCGCTTTCGATTAACTACAAATTGAAAAACGTTCTAGGAAAATGTTGAAATATCTTTAATATCGTGGAACAAATATTGTCTGTAATTCGACGTATAACATTGGCCATGCCACTAAACCCTTAAAAAAGAAAATTTAGAAAATTCGTGCTAGCCCTTTCCCCAATAATTGAAGCGTTCCGAATTTTAAAACTCAGTCTACAATATTTTAAACCCTAAATAAAATATAACGTAACCGACCCTGCATAAAATTAAAATTATTTCAATTATTCTTCTTAAATATCGAACGCATGTAAACCTCAACAATCGACTTAATACCATTTATGGGCATAGACACGACTCATCTAGCGCCAATGATAATCTAGCAACTTGTAAACATAGCCGGTGTTTTTTGCTTAAAAAAAGCATGCCTTGAATTCATACCTAACAACAAAGAATTTAGTGTCAGTGCTAGTGATAGTGAGAATGTACATTTTTGATGTAATTCAGGTATTTAATTATGTTATATTAATTATTTAATAACATTTTTAATGTTATTAGTTGTTTTATTATATTGTACTGCTTTTAATATGTTTGAAATATTTTATTATTATTGCAAGTACCTACCTACTTCTTGTTGAAATTTGATTTACATTAGAACAATTGTATGTAATGTTGGATTTTTTTATTGAAAACTATTTTAAAGTGGTTGATGTTGGTAGACTATATCTAAATAGGATATATTTCGATTAGGTATATGAAAATATTTTTAGAAATATCTTCTTAATAATTGGTCGTATTTCTTATATTATATTGCTTGTTGATTTTATTTAATAAATCGTGACATTTCGGTAAAAACTCAACATACAGATGTTCTAAACTAGCAAAGTGATATGTAAGTAAGCTGGTGACAGAAATATATGTCAAAAAAACAATACCTTGTTCAACTTGACAAGCAGTGAAATTGATTTGAATTGTCAGGTTCGAATAATGATATTTTTCCAAATTAAGTTTTAAAATTTTATCACCGAATATTTTAAGAAAATTTCCGGAAATAATTTAAGCCCTTGTAATATTATGATTAATTTGAAACATTTCAATTACAATTCTTAGACGTTTTCTATATTCTTTGGATATCTCCTTTCATCTTAATGGCGAAAATGTAGGACTTGAAATGGAATGAATTAGAATGTTCATGTCTAATGAAATATACAGTGTGGGACAGCCAAATGGAATAAATTCTATAACGAATAAATAAGGGTGGGTTTGCGAAAAAAGCTAAGACAAGCGATTCGTTTTGAAAAAATATTATAATATAGGGTGTGCTATATGACAGTGGCCAATATCAACTTTCTTATTTTATATGCAACCTACTGTATATTATTTATTTTTTGGATTATCCAGGAATTTCTTGACGTAGTTCATGTACAATATGTTTTTAGAATTTGTTGCAAAATATAACATAAGAATTTTTTTTCAAGATTGTTTGTTATCAAAGAAAATTAAATTATATCATTATTATTTGTTTTTTTTTACAGAGCTTGACGCCGGTTCGTGAAATGCGGTCTGATTTTAATTCTCGTTCCGATTCGAAAAATGCAGTCTGTCAAAAAATGGTATTGGCCAATGGGATTTGCCAATGGGATATGCCAATGGTAAGTGATTCTTTTGACGAATAACAAAAATAGAAATATTCGTGTAAATAATGATGGTAAAAAAACACTGAAAATATTTCATTTGTTCATCTTCAGTGAATTTTAATTTGGAAAAATTTTCACAATTGCTTGTTTAAAAAAAATTTAATTATATCATTTTTATTTGTTTTTTTTACAGAATTTGACGCCGGTTCGTGAAATGTGGTTTGATTTTAACACTCGTTCCGATTCGAAAAATGCCTTGTGTCCAATGGGATTGGCCAATGGGATCAGCCAATGGGATTTGCCAATGGTAAGTGACGAATAACAAAAAAAACCAATAAATGTTATTTATTGTGTATTGTGGAGAAAAAAATTCAGATTAACAACATTTTAATTGTTCATCTTCAGTAAACTTTTATTAGAACAGTATTCAAAAATTTAACTTTAAAATATAATTTAATGTCACATTTTTGCGTGTTTCCATTTCTCATCTGATAGATACAGTAAATAATTTTCAAAATAAATCCATTAATTCTGAATTTTCTATCTCTTGTTGTATTATATGAAATATACAGGGTGTACCAATCTTAGGCCGATGTTTAGTATATTGGTTATTTGGAAATATGTCAAAAAATAATAAATAAGAAAATAGTAGATATATTCAAGATTCATATGTTGAAATTATCTCTAACTATACAGAGTGATCCTTAACTCCGTTACAAACCAAAGATTTATTTTTATAAAAGTGTCCTTACGTTTTGAAAAATTCTGCATAACATATCGAAAGCTTAAAACAAATGTGAGTAATCCGAATTCAATATAATATACAGGGGTTACCGTTTAAAAAATCATTAAATTTTCTTATTAACATTTTTTTATTTTTCTTGAAATATCCCATTTTGTCGTAAGATTGGTACATCCTGTAGGAACAATCTTTACTGTTATTACATAGGTAATCATATTTTTAGGTACAATTTGTTCGTGTTGCAGTGATATGGAAATGTCACCATAGAGTTCAAAATGTAAGTATTACTTTTAATTTCAAAAATTGTTTTTGTTTTTTCAAATACTGTTCTTAAATCAAATTATGTTTTAAATATCTTTATTTATTATAGATAATTTTGAAACAAAATACTAACATATTAAATATTATTCTACTTTAAATAATTCACTTGGTACATAAATATATTATTAAATTTATTATTTATATAAAATAATCAAAATGTTTAAATTATATTTTGATGAAATTCTGTTTTTTCGATCTTTAAATATTTTCTCTATTATTATTATTTCCAAAAAATATCTATTCTATTATTTTTTCGCATTTATTTGTTATAATTATAATGAAATAATTGGAATTTTACTTTCCTGGTCTGAATATTATCAAATCAAATACCATATTTCTATTTTTACAACCTGATGATGGTAATATCTTACCGAAACTAGTGAAGCAGCAAGTTGATTGGTCCTATTTTGGTTTAACTTGGAGTTTTATTGAACCTTTTTGTATAAATCTTTCACCTCAGTTTCTATACGATCCTACCGATGCAAATGTAGTTTTTGTAACCGTTCAAGTATGGAATTTCTAAGTTGATTTTATTTGTTAACTCCTATTAATAAAAAAAGTACTCCAAACTCACCTTATTATTCATTTTAAAACAATCACAAGAGATGTATTTTCTACAAAAAAATGTTTCCAAATACTTTTTTTTTGTTAGTTGTCTGTGTAAGGAGTTGCAGGAATTATAACAAAAGTAATTGACTTTATTCAGCACAATTATGTGCGTGCTGCTGACAACGCCTATTTCATTTCCCTTGATAATTTGCGTAAAACCATTTAGCTAATTCATTGGAAATTGATCTAGTTAATGTAGGACTTCGTTAAATATGAATAAAAATAAAATTTTGACGCATATCTATTATTTCGAATATACATACATACATATTGGCTTAACACCCCCGAGGAGGTAGCGCCGCTTTAAAAAGCTCTCTAAATCCTTTTTTGGGGTGGATCAATCCCCTTTTCTTCCTTCATTTCCTTATATTTTTTCGGCAATCTGACGCCATTTCTTCCTATCTTTTGTTTTTTCCTTCCACTGCCTTATTCCTATGCTATTGAGGTCACTTATAACTTCCTGTAACCACGTAGCTTTAGATCTTCCTCTCTTCCGCTTATCACAAGGTTTCTATTCCATCATTGCAAATATTGTTGACTTTGTACCTGCCCTCCATATGTGTCCCAACCATTTTATCCTCTGTTCGTTAATTTTTTGCACTATATCTTTTCCTATTCCATGTGCCAATTCTACGTTTGTTCGTTTTTTATATTCATCTTCAACTTTTTTCATTCCTAATATCATTCTCAATATCTTACGCTCTTGTATTCTCAAATCTTCCTGAAGTTTTTTCGTCATTGTTAATGTTTCTGATCCATACATCAATACAGGTCTTATAATTGTTTAATATACCCTCATTTTCGTCTTCTTACTTATTAGTTTGCTTTTTAACAGCTTTTTATTGGTATGGAATGCTCCATTTGTGGCTGCTATTCTTTCTTTTATTTCGGTTCCTTTGTCTCCGTCATTAGATATTGTTATACCTAAGTATTTCATTTTATCTACCTCTTGAAAATTATAATTTCCAATCTTAATATTCCTATATATTCACACTCCTTTTGATTCTCAATAGCTTTGTTTTATCCTCATTTATTTTAAGACCAATTTTTTTCCTTCTTTCACTATTTCTTCTAGCATTTCTTCCATAATTTTCCTATTTTTTGTCACTAGCGCAACATCATCAGCGTATGCTATTAGTTGACCTCCCTTTGTTCTCAAGTTTCCTTTACTTATCTTTTTTAATACGTAATCTAGTGCCAAATTGAAAAGTGTCGCTGACAATGAATCACCCTGTTTGACTCCTTTGTTATATTCAAATTTTCTTGTTGTTCCTTTCTGGGTTTTTATCTCCGCTACTGTTTTTGCGAAAGTCATTTTTATCAATCTTCTCAGCTTATCGCATACCCCCAATTCTTTTAATGACTTTATTAATTGATTTCTCCGGATTGAATCGATTATTTCGAATATACACATGAAGGAATTTTCAAATTTAAAAATATTTTGTCAAGTCTACACGTTTCAAAACCTCTCTAACGACATTGGTTTCCTGGATAAAGCCATGCTTCACTCAAAACACTACAATAGTGCACTTGGAAAATATTCAACAGCTGGAGAAGCATGAAACACATTCTCTAAGACCTAAAAGTTCATTTTTGTCCCCTTTCTGTTGCTTAGTTTCTGATGTAAGTCTCATAGACCAGTAATTCCTTTAGACACTTTTCCTGAAGGAATTTCAAGATATCTGCAGTCTTCAGTTTTGGTAAATATTTCTCTTCCATCCAGTAATCTCCCAGTATTCTATATTGCTATATGTTCTTCTCAAACGCTAGCTAGAGCTTTTTGAGGTGCATATTCATGCGGCAGTATGTTGTTAGCTGAAGAAGGTTCTAAAGAAGAATTCATATGTCCGGAACCATTTTGTGGAATCACATTAGAGAAGCTATGCGCAGAAAATGAGAGATCTACAATGGAACAGCTAATCACATATTCTGCTTCTGTCATAACTTACAAGGGCTCAGACGGACGCATTTTGTAGAGGAAATAATACAACTATCAAAACTACTGAAAATCCTTCAAGTTAAACTGGTGGCCTAAGATAGAAGACACGAAGTTGATAAAATGGGTAATGGTACAAAGATTGAAGTCCTGGGCTGTTCAGCACAATCCAAACGTATAAATGAATGTTGGGATACCTTAATTCCATTTGTTCCCATCTGATGGTACTTTTACAGATATATCTGATTGTCTTTGCCCTACTAGATCTGTTCAATGGTCAGATTTTCCGTTTTTTCAATATTACATTGAAGCTGATACTTCTGGCACTCTAAATAATGTTTCAGCACTCTCTTTGTTTGCTCATAATATTTTATTTAATTCCCTTCTATTCCAATGTGTCTTGGAACCAACAGTAAGATGACTATGCTGTTCTTTCTTAGTTAATTGAGTTTCCCTGGGCACTTCTATACCATTTTAGAACTGATTGCGCAAGATCCTGAAGCTTTAATGGCGGCTAGACAGTAAATTTAGTTAATTTTGCATAAAGAACTAGAAGTACTATAGATATATTTGTTGATAAGAAACAAGAACTAGAATTCCTTCAAGAATTAAAAATAAAATGACACTAAAGAGACCTACAGTATAAGTCGTTAATGAGCAGAGAAATCTATGGAGCTCTTTACTATTGAACTCTCTTCTTAAATAACAATTTATACTGAGCTTGAAAGGGAGAAAGATATGCAGGATATCCCAATATACCTAAGCTTTGCTGTTTGCGATATCGTATCTCCTTATTTTTATAGGTCTAGCCATAATATTAAGGATTAAGTAGGCATCACATCAAAAGTAACTCCTGTCATTATGTCAATATTTATCATTATAATTTTTTTTCATTAATTAAACTTATACCATTAGAAATAAAACTGACCTTGACTCTAAAGTTCAACACATTCATAGGGTCTGTAACAACTCGCGAATGGTGGTAAACTGTTAGAAAGCCTAAAGCATTGAAAGTAGGCAAAGGGGCCGGCGGTCGAGCTTCAGAAATTACTTGGCAACTTTCACACGCTAACGTGCGCATTTCCAATTTGTTTATTAGCAGAACTTCACAACTTCGTGCTTGTTTTCACGCTGTTATCATTTCTACTAAGAGATATTAAATAACGAACGTTTTTTTATGGAAGACACGTAGAAGGGATGGGGTAGGTACAATGTTAATTGGCTTTTTGTATTTTATGAAAGTAAATATTGAATATTTTGGGATAATCTTAAAATTGGGTATGGACATTTTCCAATAAAAAAATCCAGGTGGAGTGAAGGAGAGAAGAAAGGAAATATTTTAACGACATATCCTTCAAAAAATAATTCTTACATTTCTTTTTATTTTGTTGCCGAGGTAATTGTCAAAATTTTGTATGGAAACGTCAAATTTTAATATTGTG